>JAFEMH010005628.1:0-155572 GCA_022495995.1 Adenophora triphylla var. japonica
GTTTACAAATCAATTTTCTCCTTCTCGTAAGGCGTTTATAAAGTCAAGCATTACAATGATAATTTTCCCGTTAGTTCTCGCCATTCAATTTCGCTTTTATTTCCGAGAATATGCGCATTGTCTTCGCTCTCTCACTCTCACACATTAAAAGCGATGAATTTGAAGTTTAACAATGACTCCTTCTTTCTACCCGTCTCAACCTCAACACCAATCGAGGACTTCGATTCCGACTCTCGAACCGTTAACTATCACTGTGTATTCAAAGCCTCACCCGCTCGTGTACTATCTATCGTATTTTTTATTTTATTTTTTGCAGATATGGGTTTGTAGTGTCCAGAAGGTCTTTATTTCATTTTATAGCGGTGATATCGGCTTTGTGTGAGGCTGAGTTCTCATACAGCAGTATGTCATATGCAACCTCGTGGCTTCGCTTTACGCTGGGTGTCCTATTTCTATCTAGGAAGCTCCATAGGGTGTTAAAACGAGCATGTCTAAATAAAGCTGGGATTAGAATTTGTTCCACAAGAAACTTCCTCTTATCGGGAAGATAAATTGGTTTATGATATTCAAGAGTACATTTTTTTCATGCGGCCGCAACCGAGACCGTGATTTCGTTTCGAGTTTATGTGCCTAATTTCTATCTATGCATTGCCTTGCCTTGCCTGTTATTTGGTGCCATTCTCGACATTATTCTAAATATCGATGGTACGATGGTATCGATGAAGCTTAATTGATATTTATTAATGAGCATCTATATTACAATAGGGTGAAGGACAACTACTCACACAAAGAGCTGCCAGGATTTAATTTTAAAAGACAAAGAGCTTAATGTGGATTAATTTCTCACCTCCAATGTTAATACTAAGCAGTTGAGAGCGGAACAAAACTCCACTTCCGCATCTCGAGGGCTCGCAAATAGAAACTGGCCGCTTATCATATCCTGTCGTCATATTGAGTTTCGAGCAAAACCCCAGCCTCCAGATCGAAGGTTTCGCAAAGAGAAACTCGTCGCTTATCTTTTCTCGTCTCTCGCCTCTCCGACACTCTTAATCTCTCACCAAATACTACTTCATTTTTTTTATCAAAACACCAATGGAAATCAATGTTTTCTTCTGCTACCTCTCCTCACCCAAGATTAGTGTTTTAATCCTCTCAATTTTCAAGCCCTAATTCTTTCTATTTTCGATTATTTCGTTCCCTTTTCACCAATCAAAATCATGTGTTAATTGTATATTTTCTCCGCATCTCCTCCCCAAATTGGAAAAAGGACATATTCTTCCTCGCCATTTCTCCACGTGATTTTCGACTGTGTGGCCACTTTCTCGTGTCATCTCTCCCAAATCAGTGAAAGAACCGATTTCTTTTGCTATATCCTTAAACCCTATCTCCGGCATGTAATAGATTTCGTTAATGTAATGACGTCAATTAGGGGATTGGATATCTCGAAGGAACAATGGCTGGGTTCCGTGAGAGGCGGTGCGTCTCGCAAATTAGAAAAAAAATTAGTAGAAAACTTGTATTATAGATAAGAGGAAGTTCGACTTTGTTATTCTTTTAGTTCTTTTGTTTTTTTCTTATAAGATTGGTTTTCTTATAATGGTACTATGTTTTTAGAAAATTCTATTGGCCTGGTATCAAGACTAACATCTCGTATAGCTGCCGTCACCTCAAAAGTTTCGGGAGTCGCTTTTATAGCATGCGGCTTCGATCGCCTCTCTACGAGTAAGAGAGAAAATAAAACCCGATGTATTTGTGGTGTCCGTCCGTTTCGAGGTTTTCTATGTGCAACATTGTCCGAAAGATTGATTATAGAGAATGATTTCTAAGGGTTTCGCAATATGTCAAGCTATGCAAAGTTAAGGCATTTGGTTAATTTGTTCAAAATGTTATTTCCTACCCTGAATTTGAGTCGGGAATATGATATTTGTTTCTAATGGACACTCTTACATAAAAAACTATATTTTTTTTTTGCTTAACTTTCAAGCGAAATTGAAAGAATGTGCCTACTTACTATACATGATGATGTTAATAGTCATATGCTTCCCTTATGATTTTTTCCTCGAAATTACTGAGTATGTTGAGTAAAAGGAAGACTTGTAGATACTTTTACCAGAGCTATCATTCTGTTGATTAGGAGGGAAGACCAGTTTACATTGAAATATTGTCAGCCAAATGTATTAGTGTTGTATTGGAATATGCATGTTTTATTATTTTATTTTATTTTGAAAGTTTTAATTTTTGAAAAGACAAAGAGTGACTGTGATTGATTCTCATCCTCCAACGGCAGTCACGGCAAGCTGAGCTGAGCAAAACCCTACCTTCAGATCGAGGGTTTCGCAAAAAGATACCGTCGCTTATCTTCTCTGTCTCCGTGTCTCTCCGACGCTCTCAATCTTCATTCATTGTTGTGTAAATATTTTTGGATACGTGTTTGTGGTGTTGATGTAAAACTTTAACCTTACATTCAGGCAATCGACTTCTCTCCAATCTTCAATCGCTGAGTACATCATACATTTTTATAAGACCATCAATTTCATACTGTCATTGTTCATATTGTCACCGTGTCAATGGCACGGGCAACAAAGTACTAGTTATCCTAACAATACTAGGAAAAGGAAATACTAATTCATAAGGAACTAGGAAAATAAAATACTAATACTATAAGAACTAAGAAACCTAAATACTATTGGAATTAGGAAACTAACCAAAATTAATCCTAAAAGGAAACTAAGAAAATAAATATCAATCCTTACCTACTACAGATACTTTTCCTTTTACGAAAAGGCATTGTTCTTTGACTTAGACTTGGATACAAATTACTCCTGGCTAGTTTTGCATCAAAGAGTCTTCATTTACTTGAGGTTTCACGAGGCCTCTCATTTTGATATGCATGTCACTCAAAATTTTGGGTTGATGTTTTAGCTATATATTATCGCGATAATTGAAAGCCTTTTCTGTTCATCCAAGAGAGAATCCATATCAATTCTTAATTCCATCTCATCTGTCTTCTAAAATATTTGGTTATGTTTGCTTTAAGTATGATCATTTCCCTAGAGTTGCCAAGTCAAAGCTCAATGCAAGGCACTTGAGCATATATAATCGGGGTTATTCTCGTACTCAAGAAGGTTCTCGTTGTTTCTTCTCCTCACTTGTATTGGTCTCTACTGATGTAGTTTTTCATCGGTTTGTCCTGTTTCACTCTATGCCTATTTCCCAAGTATGGTGAGTGGATCTCTAACGAGGCTTCTTTCATTTATCTACTTCTGGAACCCATGTCTACCCCTATTCAACCGATATCCCGACCTCCTATTCAGCATGCATATGCTCATCAACCATGTTTCAAAGGCAACTACCTTCCAGCTCCTGCTGCTTCGGGGCCAGCCCAATGATAGTCGTATCAAGAACCCATTGACTCACCTCACCATCTTGATGTTCATATCCAAAAGGTAAGCATACTTATATTTTATACTCGGTCTCGGATTTCATCGATGCATCCGTATGTCTTGTTTAAGTCTTATTCTCTTCATAAGTCTTATTTTGAGTAGTGGGTCATCATGACAGGGGGACAATCATGGATATAGTGAAGCACAGCTCATGATCTTGTTCCACTACCAGGCAGCAAGCATATGTAGTATTGGTTGTAATGGATATATACCATTAAGGTACATTCAGATGGTTCTATAGCTCGTCTTAAGGCTCCCCCCTAGTTAGGAAGGACTATGTCAGACTCCATACATTGGTAGCAATGATGGCTAAACTCGGTTATATTTGTTTACTTATTTACCTTGTCTCTTCCTTCACTGACATCTTCATCACTTCAATGTAGATAATGCATTTCTTCATGAAGACTTAGAGAAAGAGGTTTACAAGGAACAAGCTCCAGGATTTATTGCTCAAAGGTAAGTCTGTGATGGTTTGGAAGATTCAGTGAGGTGGTGATGGCCGTACGAGGTACAAGATAAATTGTTCTCTATTTTATCGGTATACAACACATTAAACTAGTTTATTTTTGCATACAACACATTAGACTAATTTATTTCTGCATCCATGATCACTTTTACTAATGGGAGTTAGTTTTTCGGCCATTAAATGCTCATGTGCATCGCATGTGCCAAAAAATTTGGGGTACTTTGGGTAATCTGATCTAAAAAGGTAAAAAAATAAACTATAAGGATCAAATTGAAAAAAAAAACCTAAAGCCTATTGCCTACTCTCTCTCTTTCTCTCCCTCACATGTTACCCTTTCTCTTTCTCTCCCTCAATTCATTCGTGAGTTGCAGACCTCCATTCCCACCCTCCACGGTTTAAACCCACCAAACTCTGATCTCATCCCAAATTGTCATCCCCACCACATTCCCCTCCACTTCCCTCTCCCATCACCATCTTCCATCAGCCCTTCTTCCTCGAAAAACCTCAATCTTCCCAAACCTTCCCATCAGCCCTTCAACTTCGAGAATGGATTTGACGAAATCGGGATCGACCTGGTCAGCCTCAGATCGATTGTTGAGATCTGATTTTGATTTCAGATCTGATTTCGATTTCGATTTCGGTTTAAAAAAAATTAAGCCGTCTCTCCTCTTTTTTTTTTCTTTTTTCTTTTTAATTTGTACCAAAGTTGTTTGATTTTGGAATGTTTGACATTTTTTGTTATTATTTTGTCATTTGAGAAAGGATTTTGTTTTTGATTTTTCTAGGCTCTTGAATGAATGATTGATTTTGTGATTTTCTTTTTATTATTATTTTCTGGGATTTTGAAGTGGTGGTGGCGGTGACATGGTGGCAGAGGTGATGATGCTGATGGTTAGATGGTGGTGGAGGATGATGTTGAGGTTGATGATGATGGAGGATGATGTTGACATATGGTGGATTGTGTTAACTTTTAGGGTGGTGGTGCTAGCTTTAAAAGTTAATGGAGAGTGATGAAATTGAAAACAAAAGTCTAAAATACTGACAGTCAATAGTTAAAGTGAAAAATAAACGTTACATTTAATGGGAAATATGACATAATTGAAAACAAAAATACATATTAATAGCTAAATTGAAAATAAAAGAAGATTAATGATATGTGAAAAAGATTATAAGGCCAGGGACCTAAAGTTAAATCTTTGAAGGTTAATTGAGAGTAAACTACCTAAAATACCCCTGGAAAAGTCGCATGCAATGGCACATGTCTTTTTAATGTCGAAAGACTAACCCCGTTAGTAAACGTGATCACGGATGCAAAAATAAATTAGTTTAATGAGTTGTATGCAAAAATAAATTAGTTTAATGTGTTGTATGCAAAAAAAAAAATTAGTTTAGTGGTGAAACACACAAAAATTGAATAGTACAGTGATTTTTTATGCAATTTTTCCTTTCTTTTTCAATTGAAGTTTCCAGTTTCCGGATGACGATTCATGTTAGCTAACCCAATTTCACAACCACAACCACAACAACCACAACCACAAACAAGGCATCTTCTTGTCTCATGGAAAGTAATATTTAGGAAAAAACCTTCTAGGATTTTCACAGATATGAATGCAAACTTACAACCAATGGTAGTTAGGAATTTGTCGAGCCAAACAAAAATATTGTCGTCTTGTCATAAATCCTAACTGACAAGGCCGAACATTGCACTTGCTGTTAGTGTAGTAAGTCAATTAATGTTCTTTCCGCGCATTTCCATTGTGATGCTGCTATTCGGATCTTGTGTTATCTCAAAAAAGCTACATGATCTGGGAGTCCGAGAGTTGAGGTGTTTGCGGATGCTGATGCGGCAAGTTTTCCTAAGGACAACAAGTTGTGCTGAGATCAAGCACTCAGTGAGAGGACCAGGGGGGCTATGGCTCATCATGTGAGTTTATTTGGATTCGTCCACTGAGCAGTGAAGTTGGCATTAACAATCTGATGCCCATGGGATTATCCAGTGTTCCGTGAGCATATAAAACACATAGAAGTTGATTGGCATATTCATTGCAAGAAAACTTAAAGAGACATTAATTGCTCCTATCCACGTTAGAACGAGAATTGCTTGGACGATGTGTTTACAAATTAGGTTATATTAGTAATAAACTTGCATGATGTTCATGTTCCAGCTTAAGTTTTCTTGTTATACTTTAGGGGCTTTATCCCTATGTCCTGAAATGATATTCCTACTTTTTTCGTCTTTAAAGCAAAGGTACGTTGGGCAATAATTTTAGGTTGATTTAATTATCCTAATGAACATCTAAAAATTGTTATTGATAGTATTTATAGTGGTGTAACGATAACAAGTTTTAAATTTTCATTAGAATAATTAAATCAACCAAAAATTATTGCTCAGAATACCTTCGTGTTAACGACAAAAAAAATGGGAAGACCATTTCGGGACGGAGGGAGTATAATAAAGCATTTCTGAGGGACCTTGATCTAACCTTAGATCTAAGCGTGTATATGATTTGTACCTAACCACTTTGGGTTAAGGCTTCTCAATCTTCTCTTCACCAATTCTCTTTCTCAGATAACATGCACTCCATCATTACCCGTTTCCAAGGGCCTTGGGTGCTATATATAATCAAAGTTTTGTATTCACTTAAGAAACTAGCGTAATTTTCATTGCTCAAACATTAGATAGAGAAACCAACTAAATTCAGAATTTCCATATAAGATGCAGGTTTATACCTCTGAAGCAGTAACATTTGTTAACCCCTGCTTCTTAGCAGCTCGTTTAGCCCTCAAATGCTTTAAAGAGCTTTCATAAATCATGAACTGAATTGATGGATTGCAAACCTGGCATGTCACAGCTATTACCTCTTTAGAAATAGCTTAAATTACGATCCTGATTAGCATTGTGAATTGATCACCTTACCATGATTAAAGTTGGGATGATGCCCTTCCAGAACCCAACAATTCCTGCCTCTCTGTAGACCTCACAAGCCTAAGAATGAAACACATCTGCATATCAGGAAACATATCGAGAAACCAAATTTCGAGACTTCAGCACAAAAACAGGATTGTGGCTATATTCGATAGTGTATGGTTGGGAACATTTTTTATGACATGATAGATATCAAAGGCCCAGCTTCTGAGAACTCAAAATACTTCTGAGGGAGATTCAGAAGTAATTGTAAGAATAATTATGCACTTGTACAATAGAAACATCTGAGGATATGCTAGCAGTACTAACCGCATGCAACGTTCCGAAGGGGTTTGGTTTTACTGAATCAAGCTGGAGCCAACTTTTCCGGTAAAGAAGAACCAATAAAGTTGCTTTCTGAAGCTTCCTTGATTAGAGCTTCTCTCTTTGCCTCCAGGATCTTTCTTTCTGCTTGAGTATGAGTCTGCAAATCACAATTTAAATGTCATACATTGAACCGTATTCGCTTCAAGAAAATTACAACCAAGGCATCCCTGAAATTCATATGAACAGCATCCGAATATTATGCCATGTGAACACATGTTTCAAGAGAATGGGTTACATATGATATGATCAGATTCCAGTCCTCTAGGTAAATGAAATTTAGATATCATGGAAACTTTGCACAGGGTGAAAACCTAGAACAGGTTGCCTAGTCTTCGAAATTTTTAAAGAGAGACTGCAAACTGTCTCCCTTCATTTTCTTTTTACACATTTTAGTGCATAGTTTAGTTCCATGTTTGATTAGGGGAAAAAGAAACTTGAATGCAATTAGTGACAGGTTAAAGGGACTATCTTAAGTTTCAATACAGCTATATGTTCGTGCAACGGTGTTTTTATAGTTAATCCATAGTATAGATAGGGTATAATATAAATAATTTTCAAATGCAAGTGTAATTGACTATAGAGAAGAATATACAAGAGATGGACAAGAATGAATAACAGCATTAGCAACCAAGAACAACACAATCACAGCAGCCCGGTACCGCTTCAAATCCTAAATAAACAATCCCCGAAAAGCAATGCCTAGCTGAAGCCCAAAGAGAAGATATAGAAATCACTCAGCTCTCATAGTAAGTGCTTAGGAAGATGTTGATATTCAAAAATCTTGTTATTCCTCTCCATCCATATACACCAAAAAACAGCTGAACCCCCACATTATGGTAATAGGACTACATCCTTGCGTCTTCCAAAGCCTCGAATGTAAAAAAGAGTTTAACGAGCTAAGGCACACCCTATATTCCCGTTCACCTATTTTTTGTATTCAAATGATAACGAGTAGGGATGGCAACGGGACGAGTTTGACAATTCCCAAACCCGTTGTTGGGGAATTGTGGTCTTCGAGCAGAGCAGTACTTCTCTCATACCAAGTGCACATGAGAAGAGGATAACATGCATGCAACGTACATATGAAAGTAATAAAAGACAAGAATACAAGATTTGTTCACCCTGTTCGTCCCACAATTGGACTACGTTTGGGGCAGTACCAAGCCAGGATAATCACTAATATCATAATATGTGGTGTTACAAACAAAACCCATAATCCCCCTCAGATTCATCTACTCTCTCTATGTAAACACACACAACCCCCAGACATAACCTAGGCCATTCATGGAATGCCCCTAAGAACACCTAAAAGACCTACCACTGTCATTACTATCTTTGTGGATCTCACAGATCTCTCTGGCTAATTTCCCTAGCACACATTGTTTATGGTCGTCACTTGGATTATATAGGTGTACAATGAAAGTCTCTAAACTTATTCAGAGTAGATTTCTGATAGAGAAAAATTTGACTTGTAATAAAAATTCCTAGCAAGCGCACTAATTACCGTAGTAGTAACGTGCGAAAGCGAGGGTCGATCCCACAAGGACTTGTGTTATCAACAATTCAGATTTCACCGGTAAAAAAAATAAATGACAGACTGGTTTTGAAATCTGTTTTTAATTAACTACTTAAACAATTGAAATTAATTAAATACTAAAGCAAATAAATAAACAAAGCAATTCAAAGGATTACCGAATTCAATGGAGGAAAAATCTATGTATTGGGTTCACATGCATCTCATCAATATGCATATTAATGCTACGATCAATTAATGTTGGGGTTCATTCACTTAAGTAAAATTGGGGGTTCACACGTCCACAATTTAGTTTTCTCTAGATGTTATACTTTCTGCAAAATCCGTGTAACATCCAAAGAACCCAATAAAACCCTACGAATAAAGGAACCTACTATTTTGTTTTGTAATCACTTTGACAAAACCTAAATTATATTCATTCAAAAATTTGACTTTGTATAGATCAAGCAATCACTTGTCAATCACTATACACAATTTAGTTAAAAGTCAATCACACCTACACATTTAATTGTAACTAGAAAACTTTTATTAAGAACACTTTTAATGAACTCAACAATAGATTGGTTGCAAAATTAATTTGTACATGGAGACTCGATATTCGTTATATTCAATCCACATATAAAGGAGACTAGCCGCTCATATTCATGATGAACATCGACAAATCTTCAATAAATTGCATAAACTTAAATTGAATCTTGAAATAAAACTTGAATCCTTCAATATCCGTTTACAAACTTGAAAAGTGAATAAAGCATAAAGATTTACATGACTAGAGGTTTTTTATTTATACTAGGGCAAAGGAGGTGTCAAAATTAGAAAAACAATAAGATTCCTTGTTGAAAAAGGAAAACCTGAAGTTGTTGGCCGAAATTTCCCAAAGGTCCTTGAGATTTTCATAATTCGAGAAAATCCTCCAATTTTAGCTAAATTCCCCAAAATTCCCCAAAATTCCCTAAAATTAATTCCCAACATGTCCCTGGAATTTTGGTAATACCAAAAAAGTCCCTGGTGGGTGCGACCACCCAGGTCATGGGGTGCGGTCGCACGGTTAGGCCGTGTGTACTCAGGGTTTCTATATGGTGGGTGCGATTGCACCGTACTTTCAAAGTGCACCGCCTCTTTCTTCTGGTGATTTATCTCGGGCCTTCAAATAACTTTCGAAGGTCATAATTTTTTCATACAAACTTTGATTTGGATGTGCCACATATCGTTGGAAAGCTCACGACGAGTACTATCCAATGGAATTGGTTGCTTAGTGGTCACATCTATTTATCTTTCTCGAAATTCCTTCTTTCTTTCATTGTTGCTCCGATCCGAATCATTTCCTTTGGTACTCTTTAAAGACCATAATTCATGCATTTTTCTTCTATTTCATGTACTTATAAACGCTCCAAAAAGCCATTAAAACACCCAATATTGAGCATTAAATAAGTCAATAGCATATCATTTGGATGGATAAAATTACATCCATCAAATACCCCGAAATTTATATTTCGCTCGTCCTCGAGTAAAACAAAAACTAAAACAAGAATTAAAACTACTTTCTAAACTACGAAATATAAAAACATTAAAAGCAAAAAATATTTTTGGGGTGTTCCAATTATATAAAGGGTTATTAGACATATAAGTCTCAGATCCTTGCAACAAATATAATCAACGAGAGTTATTATGAAAATGAGATTACAATTACATTAATGCATGTAAGTCACAATTCTCCAACACGAAATAATATTATAATAACTAATGGGAGATCATCGTCACCAATAAAAGATATTTTATATGGTCACTTGTGTCATGCTCTAAACCAAAAGATGAAAACTCTGCATAAGGACACTCGTATGCATGTTAAACCACAACTGCTAACACGGCTACTATTTAGGGATCAAATATAGCTTAATGGCTTGTAATATGCGCGACAATCGCGGGCTAGGTTCACAGTTACAAATGAAGGTAAGGACATACGAAGTCAAGCAAGTGAAACTAGAATGTTTTCAAAATATATCCTTATTTAAGTGCGTCTTTCCGCTCACCCATGCCAACCCATGTCTCAACCCCCAAACTTAGAATTTTGCATCCTTTCATACAAAGTGTTGATCTCATTCCTTTCTTCCTTTGTTCACTTTGAATCACAATTTCCATAACATACAAGAGGGCAGGCTTTTCAGATTTTCTTCATCTTTTTTTCTTTTCTTTTGCTTTGCATATATAAGAATCACAGAGTCTTATGCACTAAATACTTTGCACATGCCCCTCTTTTTTATACAATACATAACCATTCTCTTTCCTTTGTTGATCACTTTTCACTCAAGCCCTTATTTTCTAAGCATAACCCACAATTTTTCTTACATTTCCTAGTTTCACCTTTTTGAAAAGGTGAGAAAAATAGTATAAGAGTAAGAGTTAGATAATGCGGGTACAAAATGAAGGCGAATGGCGGTCTAAGATATCCATTCTTAATAAAGCTCAAAAAGGAGTTCTAACGGTAATTTTTATAAGTGACGAGAAAGTTAAAGGTTCACAAATAGAGTTCAAAGAAAATAGTCATATATCAATTTCGGAGTAGCCTAATTTATGTGTTATTGACAGTTATACAAACATGTTCTACGGACCCCGAGAATGCGAAAGTGATCCTATAAAGGTTTCCTAAGTTCGTAACAATGATCAAGAAAATAACATGGAAGTGATAGGCTAAAGTCGCACGCCTACAAATTAACCAAAGACTTGGCCACACTAATGTATCTAGAGCAAGTCCAGGATCGAACACGAAGAACGGTTAAAAGTTCACACAATTGTCACTTGACAAGATTGGGGGTCAGATTATTTATGATTACTTACTAAAACGGGAATAAAAACTAGGTTGTAAAAAAGTAAATGAAAGCACTTTGTATTAATTATTATCCCCGTCTATCATTCAAATATCATCGATCAATTTTTTCAACTTTATTCTATTTACTCGATCACGAGATGTATTTCAATCTCTATCTCTTTCTTTAATATTAGTCGATAGCAGTGACACACTCACTAATAACCCTAATCAATATTCAAACCTAACTGGGACAGTATAGATTCAAAATACTAATTGATTAACGATTTAAGAGATGAAGATCGAGAACCCTTTCTATTGCTAATAGATAATTGTTTATTCTTTCCTAATTCACAATCCACTATGACACATACATGGAATATAAAGATGCTACTTGTGAAAGTGAAACCCTAAATTGACACAATATTAGGAAATTCTAGCAATAAATCGATAACAAGAATCAAGCAATCGGCCTAATTGCAAAACCCTAGCAATCAATTTAATAATCAAGAACAAGAGAGAATATAAATAGGATTAAAAAGATGAAAAGAAATTAACCTCACTTGAAATCAAGAACGGTTCAAACAATTAATTCAAAAGCAAGGAGATTAGTTCTCCATGAAAGTAATAATCTCCAAGAGTTTCTAAAGTAAAAACCTAAAAGGAAAACATAAGATCCCACCTAAAAGTTCACTAAACTTCCTAATTATACTAGGAAAGTAATAAGGGAAATATATAATTAATTTCTTTGCTAAAAATCTTCCAAAAAGCAGCCCAAAATCCTACTCAAAAGTTGACTTCGGGATTCCCTATAGGTCCCTGAAGTTTTTCAAATTCCACTTAAGACCTCCAGATTCCAGAAATTCCAAAAAAGTCCCTGGTTTTCAGATTTGCAGTTTGGTCACTAGATTTCTCAAACTTGATCCATTAAGCTCTTTTTTTCTTCAATTTCCAATGTAGACTTGCTTCAAATCTTCTTCGGTACTCTTTGACTTTGTTTGACTTTTAGGCTTGACTTTGGCTTCTCGAAAGTATTACATCCGGATATGAAATAAAACTAAAATGCCCTCAAATTACAATAACTCTCAATAAAACCTCACTTTAACACACTATCCCAAAATTACGTCAAATCTAAACTAAATACATCAAAATAGGAATAATATGTATAAGAAAATAGGGAATTACATATAACAAAATCCACCACATCATGAAGTAATCATAATGCACATGTTTCAATGTAATCACATCCGCATATTGATAATAACACTCTCAAATCATCATGTAGACTTTAAAGTGCACATGCCAAAATATGAAAAGAACAATTTTTTTATTTTTTTTGGAGGGTGACACTATTAACACTCCCCTCTAAACCCATAAAGCTCGTAGAGACTCACAAAGAGTGACTCAAAATTAACATTGTCCACCCCCAAACTCAAAACATGTTATGTTCTCAGAGCATAAAAAGAATAGAAGCATGCCTTAGGTTCAAAGGTTGACACTACGCGGCAAAAACAAAAGAAAGCAAAGTAAATGTTACCTAGTTGGGTTGCCTCCCAAGAAGCGTATTTGTTTAGAGTCGTTAGCCTGGCTATGGCCCCATTTTACTTGGGGGTTAGATTTGCCACATTGTCTTTGGCCTTTGCTTTCTTCCTCACCACTTCAAGCTTTCTCTTGCACAAACACCGACTGCTTTTCAGGCATAAGTCCCATTTTTAATCAATTTTGGTGATACCCAAGGAATTTTGGGATTTTTCTACTTCTGCCTTTTCTTCTTGTTTCTTGAGCTTTTTCCCCCAAATTGACTTGGTTCATCAACTTTATCAACTTTAGGAGCAAATTCATTGACACCATTTTTAGAGATATTATCTTGATTAAACATATCAACAAATATAGAATCAAATAAATCAATAGAAAACATTCATCTACTTCATGAAAGCATGAACCAATAGATTTAGAATTAAAAGTCAAAGGTGATATAATTGATGGCACCAACTTCTTTTCGGAGTGGTGGGTCGTCACTACAAAAGTGTTCATCGGTTTTATTATCTCTAGCCATATAATACACGTCCGCTTTATCCCTAGGCACCGCCATCCAACATCAACTCAAATTCATCACAATCTACCTCATGCCAAAATCTATCATAAACACACTTATCTATTTCATCAACATAGCAACATGAATTATCAAAGATTAGCGGTTCTTTCATGACATTAAAAACAGAAATTTCCACTTTTTATCAAGAACATTTATTGTTAATTTTTCATTTTTTGACATTAATGATGTTGTCGTTAGTAGCCAATAGTAGCCAATGAAGGGACGCCCATTAAGAATGGGTGTTTCACGGTTATTATTAGCATCATTTTCCATCTCAAGAACAAAAAAGTCTACCGGGACTATGAGCTTGTCCACTTGAACTAGAATATCCTCCACAATACCCAGGGGACGTTTCACCGAGCGGGTCAGCTAACTGAAGGGTCATTGTGGTGGGTTTTAAGCTCACCCAATCCCAATTGCTCATAAACAGAATAAGGCATCAAATTAATGCTAGCGCCTGTAGACACCCCATTCTGAACGCATTATACACTATTACACTACTCTCGTCTCGCCTTTTGATTTTAGGAATGAGACCTGCAATTTTGTCATATTTCGTTATGTTTCTGACTGACTCCGTTAGTTTGGAATTAACTGATTAACGAATAACCAAAGAGTGACAAAATAGTCAAAATGACTAGTTGTCTCGTACGAGACTACATGTCTCACACGAGACAACTCCCTTAGAATGAAAGGTTGATTTCCTTTTCTTTTCGACTTTGATCTCTTTCTTGACGATCACTCTCTCACATCCGGTATATCTATTGATTATAGAACATTCTAGAACCAAATCTCTCATCCTAAAGTGATTGGTACCTTCCAAACTTGTGAAACCTAAACTTGGTGACCAAGTATTACTACCCTATAAATACAAGATGACTTCTTCGTATTTGGGGACCCCGGGTACATGTTTTAGATATGTTTTACATGTTCTCTCCCTGACGGAACTTGTAAAACAACTCTCAAAACTTTCTAAATTCGTCTATAAAATTTGATTAAGTTCAAACCCCCCAAGATTTAAGCCTTTGTCTAGGCTATCCATCATAGAATCTAAGGTCTATTTCAAGGTAAACTTCCTTTGACTTTTTGTTCTCTTCTCAACCTCTCTATTTGATCTTTAGAGTAGTGTAATCCCATCAAACCTAGGATCGACTTAGAGCCTCTCCAAAATCATAAAGGTGGTCTCAAAGAACAACGATCAGACATTCTTACTAATAAATCTAATTTAATTAATTATTTGCATGTTTTATTAATATTTACTTAATTCGATTATAAGAACAATCTAATTGAACCCTAGAAGCAAGACCGATCATGAGATTGGATAGGATTGGTGCTTCTTGACCTTCCAATCCTATAACTTAACCCCCAAACCTATGAATCTAAGTTAAAAGGAATGGTTTTTCTATATTTCCACTAAATAATATAGGTGGCGACTCGAATGAACATGAAAAAGAGGAAGTCTATTTCGCGCATTCGCACAACGCCTAGATCCAACATCGCATTCACCGACTTAGAATCTCCCAAAGTGATTTTAATATTGAAGCTACCGAGTTCCTTGAGTTTAGGTGGAAGGTGGGCCGAGCACGACTCTCACATTTTCACATAATTACTTGTTCACCTCTTCCATACATTAGCTTCGGGTGTTTAAATCCTTGAAAAACTTGGTATAAGATGAGATATTTTTAATGACATTCAATAATGGTAAATTGATGGTTACTTTGGAAAGCTTGTCATAAATTTCAGAAAATTGCTTATCCATCTTTTGCCTCATTAATCTACGCAGAAAGATTCAGAGGTACATATGATTTGGGAGTTGAAGGTTTTTCTTTTTGTTCATCTCCCAACTCATTTATACATTTTGCATCCACAACTTCGTAATTTTTAACATTAGAATCATGAAAGGAAGATTTAAGGAGAACATACCTCTTCGACCTATCACTTTACCATTCCTCAATGTGGTTATGACTTTTGCATGCTCTTATTGGCCAGGAATGTGCCCTGCTTGTGACTTTTGAGAGCATCGGAAAGTCGACTTATTCGAGTCTCCAACTTACTCATTGCCGCTTCCACGAGTCTTTCCTTGTTAGATTTGGTCCAACCTCACCTCTACTAGGTCCTCCAACGATGGTTTAGGCCGTCAGATTTGTGGTTGTCAGAAGGAATGGGCGGAGGAGAAATTTGGGTGATTTCTCCATCCCTGGTTGTAAGTGTTGGAGTAGGGGTTATTGTGGGAAGTCCTTGGTTGATACCCATTTGCCACTTGAGCATGTTCCATAAAATCAAAAAATTGTGCACTAGATGGGCACATATTAGTAGCACGAGAATTTGAACCACAAATAGCACAAAAATCTTGAACCTTTTTAACAAGAGAAGGAGCAACTAGAGAAGTAAGCATGGATAGTTGGTTAGATAATTCTGAAACTTGCTATTGCAACCTATCACTAGCATTTAATTCATACTCCCTTCGCTTTCTCTCTCACTCCCTTATGTTGAGAGTTAGCACCTACCATGTCAAATATCTCCTTAACCTATTCAGGAGTTCTCTCACCCATTGACCGACCTGCAACATTATCTACCATAGTTTATTTAAATGGGCAAGGAAAAGTCATAGTGGTCAATAAACTAAAAACATCTTAAATCGTTACCACGCTTCGTGGAATGCCTCACCCGGTTCTTACTAAAAACCTATGATTTCGTCTTAAGAGAGAAAGTGAGGGATGAGAGTAAAATCTTTGCATAAAGGCCTGATACATCTTCTCCTAAGATCTATGCTATCAGGTGCTAAGGTCATGAACCAATTTTTAGCTGCATCCTTAAGGGTGAAAGAAAAATATTACAACTTTAACTGGTCATCCATGATTCCATTTATTAAAGGAAAAGATTGGACAAATGTCAGGTAATACAACAACAACAACAACAACAAAGCCTTAGTCCCAAAATAATTTGGGGTCGGCTAACATGAATCCTCATATGTCATCGTGAAAAAAAATAAAAAAATAATAACATACAAAAAAAAAAAAAAATCAACCCCCCACATGGATTTTTGCCCTCCACTCCGGCCTCTTCAACACCATACTTTCATCCACTCCAAGTAAACTCACATCATTTTCAATTACTCTAATCCAAGTTTGTTTGGGTCTTCCCCTACCCCTCGCCATTTTATCATTTCTCCACTGTTCCGGCCTCCTAACCGGTGCATCACTCGATCTCCTTCTCACATGTCCAAACCACCTTAGACGATTTTCCCTCATTTTATCCTCAATGGGCGCAACTCCTACTTTACCTCTGATCACCTCATTTTCCAATCGATCCTTTCTTGTATGACCACACATCCATCGAAGCATACGCATCTCCGCCACATTCATCTTATGCACGTGACACTGTTTCACGGCCCAACATTCGGTGCCGTAAAGCAATGCCGGCCTAATTGCCGTGCGGTAGAATTTTTCCTTTAATCTATTGGGCATGCCGCGATCACATAGAAACCCTGTGTCACTCTTCCACTTCAACCAACCTGCTTTAATTCTATGAGCAACATCTCCATCTAATTCTCCATCCTTTTGGATAATGGATCCAAGATAGTGAAAAAAACTCAGAAGCTTGGATAATATTTCCATCAAATGTGACCGCCCCTGCCTCCCTACTTCCAACTCTGCTAAACTTACACTCCAAATATTCGCCTTGCTTCGCTAATCGAAAACCTCGAGATACCAAAGCGTGTCTCCACAATTCCAATTTACTTTCAACACCCTCTCTTGCCTCATCAATCGACAATATCATCTCGCGAACAACATACACTTTCGTATATCATCTGACTCGACTCTCACAATTCGTCCATTATCAAAGCAAAAAGAAAGGGGCTAAGTGCGGAACCTTGATGCACTCCAATCTTTATAGGAAACTCTTCAGTCTTTCCAACACTAGTCTATACACAAATACTAACTCCACTATACATGTCCTTGATAATATCAATATATTTCTTTGAAACACCCTTTTTTGCTAATGCCCACCAAAGTACCTCTCTTGGCACTTTATCATACGCCTTCTCCAAATCAATGAAAACCATATGCAAATCTTTCTTTTGATCCCGATATTTCTCCATGGTTTGTCTCATAAAATATATTGCCTCCATAGTCGATCTTCCTAGCATAAACCCAAATTGGTTATCCGAAATATCCACAATTTTTCTCAGCCTTTGTGCAATCACTCTTTCCCAAAGTTTCATAGTATGGCTCATTAGTTTGATCCCCCGATAGTTGGCACAATCTTGGACATCACCTTTATTCTTATACAAAGGGATCAGAATACTCTTCCGCCACTCCAATGGCATTGTGTTAACTCTCCATATCTTGTTAAATAGTCAAGAATAAAATTCAAGGGATCATCAGTAGATCCCCCGTGGAAGCTAGGTAAAAGGTAAATGTATTGTTTCTTTAGTTCATATCCTCTTGCTGCTGTCGGCAAGACTATGCAGGACGAGGCTGCATCAATTTTAGGACGAAAATAGTCCTTCGTGTGACGAATAGCCGCTTCGTCTCTCATTCTAATTCCTTGGTTTTATACCTCAGTAGGTACAAGTTTCTGTTTCACTTACTTGATCTTCTCGCGATGCAGTTTCAAATTCCGTTTCTGACTCAGTAATTGGGGGAATGCCCCTTTCAAGCTTGTCTATGTCATTGTTCACAGGAACCAACTCGGGGTTCAATGACTTCCGACCAAGCATACGCTGCAGAAAATTGAACTGTGGATTACAAAACAAGTCCCCGACAACGGCGGCAAAAATTTGATGGAGAAAAACTCCACTTGAAATGAAAATTTCTAGCAAGCGCACTAGTTTCCGTAGTAGTAACGCGCAAAAGCGAGGGTCGATCCCACAAGGACTTGTGTTATCAACAGTTCAGATTTCAGCAGTAAAAAAAAAGTGACAGACTGGTTTTGATTTCTGTTTTAATTAACTACTTAAACAACTGAAATTAATTAAATACTAAAGCAAATAAATAAACAAAGCAATTCAAAGAATTATCGAATTCAATGGAGGAAAATCTACGGGATTGGGTTCACATGTATCTAATCAATATCCATATTAATCCTACGAACAATCAATGTTGGGGGTTCATTCACTTAAGTTAAATTGGGCATTCACACATCCACAATTTAATGTTCTCTAGATGTTATTCTTTCTGCAAAGTCCATGTAACATCCAAAGAACCAAATAAAACCTTAAGAATAAAGGAACCTACTATTTTGTTTTGCAATCACTTGACAAAACCTAAATTATATTCATTCAAAAGTTTGACTTTGTATAGATCAAGCAATCATTTGTCAATCGCTATGCACAATTTAGTTAAAAAGTCAATCACACCTACACATGTGATTGTAACTAGAAAACTTTTATCAAGTACACTTTTGATAAACCCAACAATAGATTAATTGTAAAATTAACTAAAACATAGAGACTCGATACACGTTAACTCCAATCCGCAGATAAAGGAAACTAGCCGCTCATGGTCATGATAAACATCAACAAATCTTCGATGAATTGTATAAACTTAAATTGAATCTTGAAATAAAATTGAATCTTTCAATCTCCGTTCACAAACTTGAAAAGTGAATAAAGCATAAAGATTTACAATAAAGATTTAGATGGCTATAGATTTTTTATTTATACTAGGGCTAAGGAAGTGTCAAAATTAGGTAAGATTCTGGTTGAAAAAGGAAAATATGAAGTTGTTGGCTGAAATTCCCCAAAGGTCCCTGAGATTTTCATAATATCATAAAAGTCCTCTAATTTTTGCTAAATTCCTCAAAAAGCCCCTGAAATTAATTCTCAACAGGTTCCTGAAATTTTGGTAATACCTAAAAAGTCCACGGTGGATGCGGCCGCCCATGTCATGGGGGTGCAGTTGCACGGTTAGGCCGTGTGTACTCAGGGTTTCTATATGATGGGTGCGGCCGCACCGTACTATGGTGTGCGGCTACCCCATTTTGGTACGGACTCGGTTTTCAGCGAACTTTTGAATGTCATAACTTTCTCATACAAACATCAATTTAGATATGCCACATATCATTGAAAAGCTCTCAACGAGTACTATACAGTGGAATTGGTTACTCAGTAGTCACATCTTTTTATCTTTCTCGAAATTTCTTCTTTCATTGTTGCTCCGATCCGGATCATTCCCTTTTGTACTGTTTAAGAGCATAATGCATGCAATTTTTCTTTTATTCCCTGTACTTATACACTCCAAAAAGCTATTAAAACACCCAAGGTTGAGCATTAAATAAGTCCAAAGGCATATCATTTTGATGGGTAAAAACACATCCATCAAATTCCTTCCGAGACAAGGAAAAATAATCTGGCCGAAAAATGCTCTTATGCGCTCTACACTCTAGGTCACATAGGACTTTGGTCTTCTCCCATTCGCCCTAAAATCTGTTGGAAAATTGGTGATCTATGAACGGTACTAGTTCTATCCCAAGTGTACAAGGAAAAGATAACATGCATGCAACATCCATTTAAAAAGTAATAACACAAAAAACACAAGATTTGTTCACCCAGTTCATCCCACAATTGAACTACATCTGGGGGGCATTACCAAGCCAGGATATTCACTAATATCATAATATGTGGTGTTACAATCAAAACCCATGCACTCCCTTCCGAAGACATTACTCTCTTTATGTAAACACACACCACCCATACACCCCTAGACATAAATTAGGCCATCCACCCCAAAGACCTACCAATGCCTTTAACTCTCTTTGTGAATCTAATAGATTCTCTCCGGCTAATTTACCTAGCACCCAATAATATTGGCTGACACTTGGTTTATATATGCGTACAAGTCCAAAACCTAGTCTAAATAGAAAACCTAGAAATACTAGTATTTTCTATACTCAATCAAGGAATCCTAAGGAATCAAAGAATTATTTCAATTCTACTTCCTTTTCCTTTTGGGTTTTGACCCCACAACCCAACAATCTCTCACTTGGAGACTAAACCAATTCCCGTGGCTACCTTAATCAAACTCCCACTTGAGAATGAGATCCAATCATTGTTGTCAATTCCTTTTCCACTAAGACGAGTTGAAGTGAATGAGTCTACAACCTGTTGCCCGGATTCATTGCCTTGAACAATGTGATAACATGTTTACATGGTCTTGGTCCTTTCATGTTTTTCTGAACAACTAATCACATCTCTAGTTCTTGGGATCCGTTCATGTTGATGTTGTTAACTTAATGTCCATATTGTCAGCTGACGTGACCCGTCAACCCACCAATTCTTGAGACAGTTTTCACTTCTCAACTGACTGGCCTTCTTGGCTTTGCCACCTTCGCACCTAAAACTCCTCTTCGGCAACCACAAGCGGAAGTGTTGTATGTGAAACAACCTACCCCAAGCTACCAAGTTAGTTTGGGTAATCCTCCGCATCATACAATTGCAAGAACCCTTTACCTCTGCTACACGTAATTTGTACCCCTTCTGCACAAAATCTGCACCGTACCGAAATCTGTACCGAAATATTCATCGGAAATCGTTTATCGAAATTTGTACCAACGTACCAATTTCGGTAATCCCAAACCTGTCCCATCAAAGCGCTTTCCCAAACCCTTCTCATTAGGGTCATTTGGGTAGGGTCATTACGGGTTAGGGACAGGTTCGGGTTTTTTGCCATCCCTAATTACGAGCTACAATACAATGGAGAAATAAATTAACATGTGATCCATATGTAAGTTTGCAATTCAAAAACCAATTAGGCGAAATACACGTATGAGGTTGTTGAGTGTTCGATTTATTAAGCACTACATTTCTCATAAAAGTAAAAAAAAATTAAAAGGAGTTTTAGACTTTCAAATAAAATAAGGGCAAATTATTACCTTGGTGTTTTTTCAATGAACATATATACTTAACAAAAAAAGGGGGGCAAATTACAAATAAGGGTCCAAATTTTAGGGGCATTTGCACTGCAGGGTCCAATGTTTCACTTTTGACTATTAAAGGTCCAAAGTCCCTAAAAGTTTGCAGTTGAGTGATTTTGGACGAAAAAGTGAGATTTTTTTGTTAAATCATCACGTGCCGTCCACGAATAATTTAACTGAGCTTATTTTGGAAATAAATATTAGCAATTAAGGAGTATAATGCAATTTTAAAAACTGAAATGACTAAAATTAATTTTTTTCCTAAACAAAACACATACAACGCTCCCAAACCTATCCCTAATTCGTTCTCCCCATTCCCTTCCATCTTCCTTCGCCTCCCTTCACCTTCCCTCTCCTCTGTTTGCCCCTCCCCCATAATCATCATCCCTTCTCTCTCCTCTTTTTTCTCCGACCACCCCACACTCTTTCCTTTTAATTTCATTCCTTGCATTTCTTATTCAAGATGCAGATTTTAGCCAAGCAACGACAAAATTCAAAATCGATTTTTTCATGCCAAGATTTAGTACAACCACTTCGAAATTGACTCAAAATCGAGCCAAGAACTTGTACGTATCTCCTTGATGATGTTATTTCCTCAATAACATTAGTTCCCATATTAACTAAAAACGAGCCCAAATATATTGATGAAATAATATGCCCTTTTCGCATGAGTGTAGGCCATGAGTATGATACCAAAGCATTTCCATAAACAATAGTATGCCTTTTTTCAATATGCAGTTAATGGCCTAATAGCCATTGTATGCCCTTTACATTGTTTGGCCAAATAGCCACCGTATGAAACTGGTTTAAAACTTCTAAATTGTTAATGGAAGTTTGCTACCATTCTCAAAACTCTGCGGTCCTGGTTATGGATTTGGTTTTAATATTGATTTTTATTTGGGTTCTTCATTTTTAGGATTTTTTTGTCTGATTTTTTAATTTATTGGTTCTATTGCTTAGAAGTAATGAATTTTGGATGAAAAATTGCTATATTATGAGACATTTCTATTGTAAATGGATTTCATTTTAAATCTTGGTTGGGGTGGTGATGGGCAATGGCGGTGGTCGGGTGGTGGCGACAGGATAACTTGGTCGGATGGTGGTGATGGGGTTGTTTGGTCTGGTTGTTGTAGCGGGATTGAAGTAAGAATAAAGGGTTTTTTGTTCAATTGGAAATTTGAGGGCCAAAACTAAAAATTCAAACTATAAATATTAGAACGAAACTACTATAATATACTCAGTTAAGTCACACGTGGATACCACATGATTGATTTAACCAAAAAATCTAACTTTCCCATCCAAAAGCACTTAACTGCCAACTTTTAGACTTTGGACCCTTAATAGTCAAAGTGAAATATTGGACCCTGAAGTGCAAACACCCCCTGATGGAAGAAATCTCCGTCTTGTAAAAATTACCTAGCAAGTGCACTAGTTATTTATGTAGTAGTATGCACAAACAAGGGTTGAATTCATAAAGGCTTCGATGGAAAACAGGTTGATTTAAAGCAGTGAAAAGTAACAAAAAAGAGGTTTTTGTTTGATTGTTTATTACTCTACTAATTGCAAGAATAAAATAATTAAATTAAGAAAACAAGTAAAAGCAAGAAAGTAATCAAATTAAAAAGTGATTCACGGATTGGGTTTCACAAATACGTTCTCTCTATGCTTATACTAACAATAAAGTGATCAATCTCATTCTAGGGTTCATTCACTCAACTTAGGATTGGGACGATTGGTGTGCGATTTGCAATCCTAATATTCTACTAATATTATATTTTACGCAAAGTCCATATAACATATCAAGAATTCATTAAGCACTCAAGAATATTTGAACCTAGATTCGTTTGATTTTCGCAAGGTCCTCAATTAAATATATTTATCAAAGTAGTGGCCAATGTACAAATCTTCCACGTAAGTGTAACAATTTATACCCAATAGTTAAAGAGCCAACTTAAATCTTAACATATAATTGAAACCCTAAAACATATAATGATGATTACTTTGATAAACTAGAATGAGATTGAATGAAATAATTAAATCCATAGTATAGAGAATCGATACTTGTTACATCTAATCCATAAATCTTAAGAATTTAACTACTCATAGCCATAAGAAATAAAATAAGAGCATAAAAACTTGAAATTGAATACTTGAATCCTTGTTTAGAATCTTCAAAAGTAAAATAAAACATATATATTTTACATGGCTAGAGGTTTTCTATTTATATTAGGACTAAGGAGGTGTGAAAATTAGGAACACAATAAGATTCCTTGTTGAAAAAGCTAAATCTGAAGCTGCTAGCAAGAATCCCCCAAAGGTCCCTGAGATTTTTATAATTCCAAAAAAAATCCTCCAACTTTTGCTAAATTCTCAAAAAGCCCCTGAAATTAATTCCCAGCAAGTCCCTAAAATTTTGATAATTCCCAAAAGGTCCCTTATAGGTGCGGCCACCCCCAATAGGGTGCGTCCGCCCCGGAGTGGGGGTAAGTATTCTTGGTTTCTGACTTGGGGTGCGTCCACTCCTTTGACACATGCTCGGATTTCGGCAAACTTCCAAAGGTCATATCTTTCTCATACGAACTCCGATTTGAACGTGTCACATATTGTTGGAAAACTCTCAAATAGTACTATCCAATGGAGTTGGTTGCTAAGTGGTCACATCTTTTTATCTTTCTCGAAATTCCTTCTTTCTTTCATTGTTGCACCACTCTTGATCATTCCTTTTTGTACTCTTTAATACCATAATCCATGCAATTTTCCTTCTATTCTCTGTACTCATAAACACTCCAAAAATCCATTAAAACACAATTACAACCTAAGAATATGCATCAAATAAGTCTCAAAATATATCATTTAGATGGGTAGAAACACATATATCACCCCCCCCCCTCCAAACTTTAGACCCTTATTTGTAATTTGCCCATAAAAGAAATAAGAGGAAAGTAGAAGGATTGTGACTACAAATCAAGAACTTCATACAAGATTTACAAGAATATTTTCCTGACACGTCGAGATCCCAGTTTCTAGAATCTTGGTTGTGACACAACCAAGCACTAGATAAATAATTAATAAGAGCATCTACCTCGATAGATTCACGATCATTAAGATTGCGAAAGAAATGGAAACCCCATGAAACTTGATCCCTATCCAAGAACAATCAAATCAAGAATAGGAGCCAAATGAACCGAGGAATATGTGAGGAAACAACTAGCACAAGGAGGCATCTACTCCTGCTTCTGAACCAAAATTAGAACCCCATTCCCCACCATGGAATGAGTCAAGGGATGGTACAGATGATGGCAACAGATTTATATACTTTCATGGGCTTTTATGGAACCAGAACCTCAGAATTGAGAGTATCAACCAACTGTGCATATCAAACTTGCTCTTTATCACTTAAATGCCAAATAGAATGCAGTTCTTGAGAAAAGCTCATGTCTCACTTACTCTCCATGGAGATATTTCTCTAAACCAAGCTACCCAATTCTAAATCCCCTCCTCCTCAGGACGACAAACCTTCTCCGTGGTACTAGGTGATTTCGCTTCCCTCGCCCACGCCTTCCCCCAAAAAATCTCATGATCTGCTCAATATTGTATGTAACACTAACTAGAATTCAAAATACAAAAATCTTAAAAGGAAGAAAAACAATTTTTCCTACCGTTTAGAAAAAACGAGTGGTGGCATTTTGTAAATCATCAAAACTTATCTTAAAACATGTGGTAACATTTTTGTAATTAAATAGAACTCATTTAATACGTGTGATGGTACTTTGTAAATAACTGGAACTTATGGAACGCACACTGACACTCTTTTAACACTAATACTATCACTGACTCTCTTTTAACACACACCCTGTCTCTCTTTACCGCTACCACACTTTTAACACACACATATGCACTTATAACAAGTACTATAAGTATCGATTTGAAAGTATATAACTGTTGGTTTGATTATTTATAAGTACCAGTATGAACCAACCATGAACCAACCACTGGCACTATGCAATATTAGCACTTGAACTTAAAAGGGGGACGCACGCATTTTGAAAAAGTTGTTTTTCCTAAGCGTTACCAATAACTGATTTTTTACAAGACCGACTCATTCAAAAGATGGAAAGAAAATACAAAAGAGTACTCGAGAGCCATGCAAAACTTAGGATAATACGACCACCAAAAGAGAAATGATCCCTCTTTCAAAGATGCTTATATACCCTTTCCACAACCGAATCCCAAAAGGCAATGGACCAAGGATTGCCTCCAAGAGAAACCTTAAGATAAGTTAGTGGTGAGGACAACACCTGACAACCAATCAAAGGAGTATATCTACTACCCACCTCCTCCTCATATCGACCTCTACGATACCTCATTTCGCTAAAGTGATCACAACAGTCTTCTTCCTTTTTTTCTAAAGCAATTCTAGCCGAGTCAGAAAACCATATCATAAGATTGCAATACGTTCTATATGCGAATGATAATTGTATATGAAGTGAATATACCATTACATAAGATTGCAATATGTTCTACATTCTATACATGCTACTGATAAATCACCTGCATACGAGTCACAAGAACCCATATTGGGTTCGTCAGCAATACGTTTAACGACCTGAAGACAAGAATTTTACAGTAAGATATTAGTGAAAGCACACCCGTTTTCTTCTTTAAGAGAAATAGAATCAAAACATACTATGACAAATAGAAAGAGGAACATGTTGGACCTATATCAACCAAAATCAAGGAATAACAAAATTTTTAGGAGTCAAACATCTTTTGCATCATCTTTTATGGGAACAAGTGGTTTCTTTAGCTTCTCTTTGGGCGTCATCTAACCGTGCTTTTTGTGGGTTGTCTACTTCGGATTTGAAGCGAGATTGGGTTGATGAAATTGTATAGTTCTTGTTTATTGATGATGTTTTTTCATCCTTTTTGTGTATTTTGATGGACTCCTTGTTCGTGTTTGAACATTCTTCACTTTCTAATATTAATTATTTTCTTATCATTTTTTTAAAGGAAAACATAATATACAATCATGATTTTTACAATGGAAGTGCAAAAACTTAAAACTCATTTAAGCCATGTCCTGAAAACCAAGTTGCTACCTCTAGCATTGCCCTTGACTTAATAGCACCACTCTTCCTCAATTTTCACTCACCAGCTGGACAATTGCTGACCCAAATGTGTGTACTTGACCATTTTAAGCAAGACCTACCAGAGAACATCTATGGACTTCGGAGTTCAGAGATAGAGGGATAGTTAGGACCATGTGATATCTGCACAGGAAAATCTAATAATAGTGTTGGCTCCTATGCCTCCTCTTATTAACATTACATAAGTGGTCCAAATCCCAAAGCTTCATCTAATAAGAGAATTAAAACAAAGGATGAAAAGGTGATTCCTCAACCAACAACTCCTCTTGGGAAGGAAAATACAAGTATCATTTCAACTAGACAACAAGCATGAGGAAGTGAAACGCATACACAGAAGCAAGAGAGTTCCAAACGCTCATGCTCAATGTTGTTTATCCCAACTGACCCATCCTATTTTCTCATAAGCCCCCTTGATCCAAAAGGGTTTGAGGCCTTACTGGGGAGTTCCAGAGACCTACCAATACGAAGAGAGTTTTGAGAACCAGTAGGATAACTGAAAAAGAAAAACAAGATCACCCCCATTAATAATAAAGCTAGAAGTAGGGGAATTTCAAAAGTTAGACAAACAACAAAACATCAGATGAAGAATAACAAAATGAACATGCCATACTAAGTATTTTTCAACAAAGAAGTTCTAGAACCATCCATAACCTATTATGCTTATACTATTTGGTTTACCACAATGTACCCATGTCATACACTCATATTAAAGCCTTGATGGCAAGGGTCCGGCGGGGTAGATTAAAGAGCATAGTTGTTAAGGCGAAAGGCGAGAAACGAGCGAGAGGTTCCTAGAAAAGACGAATGGCGAGGCGGTTGAAAAGGCGGCCGAAAGGCGAGCAAGACGGTAAAATAGAGCAAAAGGAATAGTAAAATAATATATATGTAAAATATTTTAAACAATGTCTAAACATGTTAAGAACAAGAATTTTGCATTAAATAAAGGTCACTATTTCACATGTAATAGCAACTTAATACAATTAAAACACCCCAAAAGTGAGAATTCTAATACAAAAGAAACATATTTGATGTTCAAATTAGTAAAAAAAGTAGTCGTTTAAAAGCGTGAAAATAAATAAATTCGAATATATAATTTTAAACGTATAATTCCATACCTAGAGATTAACATAAGATATAGTTAAAACTTCAAATGACAAAAGGAGACCAAAGTAAATTAGCAAACATAATATAATTTGCAAACCACAATTTAAAAAATATAATAAAGCAAGCTATCGATAGTGTTTTTGTCGCACTTCTTTGTCGTCCTTCTAATTCGTTATTTATCACACTTATTTTCTTTTGATCACTTTAGAGAAATTGCGGATATCTTTCTTTCTCATGCACGCCACAAGCTATCTTTACCCCATGATTTCCCAAAACAACATATTTTAAGAATATTAAAACTAAAATTAAAAAAATGACCTAGTTTAACATTACACAGACGCCTATTATGCCTTTTGACAAATGCGGACTCCTCACGCCTCTCGCCATAACCAAGAAAGACCTCGTTTGTGCCAAAAAGGAGCACAATAGCCCGCCTCAAAATTAAAAGGCGGTTGACCCCTAAAGGCGCAAAAAATGCTAGGCGGGCGATAAAGGCGCTAGCCTTTCACAACTATGTTAAAGAGTCTGAGCATCATAGTCCATAACTTGAACCTAACCAAGGAACAAAAGACTTGAGAATTTCCAAGGACAAAATGAAATCATTCACTCTTCAACACAGGGGCGGAGCCAGGAATTGGCCGAGGGGGGGCAAAATTACACGGGGGTTCGGGGGCAGCGCTCCCAAAAAAAAAATTCGGGTCGGACAAGTAAAAAAATGGGTCGGATTCATGAAATACAATGTATTTTAGTTAACAAAAATGATAAAAGTAAATAATTCAAAAAACGATTGAAATAATGTTGAAGTATTTAACGCAAACAATTTATTAAAATATATTACTCGTACAAAAAAGAAATTCAAATTTGCTAATTAAACTTGGGATAATAGGAAGAAAGACCAAAAACAAAAAAATGGGAAAAGCCTAACGAATTAATTAAGATTGAAAAAATGTGAGGAAATTAGGAGAAAGAGAAAAACAAAACTGTTAAGAGAAAGAATAGCAAAGATGGAAGACAAAATTAATTGAAAATGTAGGTAGCAGGGTTCGAACATGAATTTGAAAGGAAACACCAAAGGCTTTAACTTCACCCCTTCTACCGCTGAACCACACCACTCACTGGTGTTAATCTTGAAGTTAATTATATATATACATATATAACAAAAATATGGTGGGGGCAAAAAAAAAAAATTTCACTGCATTTCCGTCGCTGGGGGGGGGCGAGTGCCCCCACCTGCCCCCCCTGGATCCGCCCCTGCTTCAACATCAGCATTCATCCTCCCCCTTCCTACGCTGATTTATTATTGATTTAACAGCTTCGTGCTAGATGAAATCACCTTCTAAAAGGTAACACCATAACATTTGGAAGGCAAGATAACTGTGCTTGAAGGTAAGAGCCTTTATACCCAAAAGCTTTCCTCCCGGGACTTATTGAACCCTCTCCTCCCGAAAAGTATAGGACATGTCACTCAAGATTGGAGCCTTGTTTTGTCATCCTTTTTTTATGAATTTTCATATGTTATCATTGTGTGAGAAAAGATGCAAGAAAAAAAATATGTTAAAAGAAGAAATAGGTGGGAATATATATATATATATATATATATATATATATATATATATATAATAGTGTTGGGTTTCCCTAAGTTGGGGACGCCTAAATTAGGGGACAAAACAGCAAAAATTTGAAATTCCTACATGCCAGCAAGGGAGCAACCGCGCGGTGCAAGGCGCTCGACCGCGCCAAGTCTCCGCCAAAAGGGGGCAATCGCACCCAGGAGGGGAGCGATCACGCGGATGCCAAATTGATGTAAATTTTATGATTAAAATTTTAAGGGGCTGAAACCAAATTTCATATAATTGCTCTCATTGAAAACTTAAGTCTGAGCCAATCCATATAGACGGTCAGGCGCGAGGGTTTCGTTCAATAATTCTTAGGTTCTTAATTGATTATGAGTTATGTTATATGGACTATGTAGCATACAGGGAAACCTAAGGTTCTAATCCGTGTACATCGAATATCTCAAACTTTAGTTTAGAGAATAAACCCTTGAATTTGACCTGATACTTGTGAAAGTGAAATAAATTTGAGATAATTGGTGAATCTGTGTTCCTAGAATCCTATCAATTGAATGCTAGTTAATGTTAATCTATTGTTTTAG
Source organism: Adenophora triphylla var. japonica (assembly GCA_022495995.1). Taxonomy (NCBI): domain Eukaryota; kingdom Viridiplantae; phylum Streptophyta; class Magnoliopsida; order Asterales; family Campanulaceae; genus Adenophora; species Adenophora triphylla. Next base: position 29,954 of record JAFEMH010005628.1, read on the forward strand.
TTACAATCCAAATCAACTTTCTATTTTATTGCTTTCGAAAATAGTTAAATTAATTAATTTTAATCCAAGACTGTGGTTCAACCATTGTCTTTTGCATATTGCTTCAACGATAGCTCGTGCACTTGTGAGGTATTTATAATTATGTTCATCACAAAGGCATTATGGGATTCCATCAGGAGCGCGTGAACGGGACTGAAGCACAAATTAATGGAGCGTGGGTTATTTTTGTCAGCGGGGCCTTAAAGGGATTTTAAGAAATGTGTGTCGTCATGTAGCGTTAGTGTTGAACCCAGAGCCCTAGAGGAAAATCCCCTTTCTTTTCTGCCTAATCGGCTCTTGGTTTTGGTCATTAATTAAAGTGAACTAAAGTTGAATTAGCTTTCACATTGACTAGCCAACACCCCTAACATACATTTAAAAGCATCAGTACAAGAACTACAAAGGATATGGGATCTTAGAATGCTGACCCGGCAAGAGCTGCCACAACAAGCCAAGAGAACATGCCAACAGAACCATCTCCATGGCCTCGTTTACCATTGGCGGCAGCAATAGCCACAGCCTTGTTTTTGAAAACCTGGTAAAAGTAGTAATAAATGCCCTGGTAGCATCAAAGGAAAAATATCAGATGAAAGTGGTATGTAGGGTTGGCAAGTGAAATAAGCAATTCCAGATAATCACTCAGATGTTATTTTATTTATTAATACACCCTCCGTGCCTAAATGAATGTACATTTGTTATTTAATGGACAATATACATTATATGATATATTTTGAAGGTGAAAATTCTTTTAGGAACAAATTTATAAGAAATCACTTAAAAATCCTTTTAGGAACAAGTCATTAAGAGATTGCCCCTTAAATCCACCATCAGCTTATGCCATGCCCAAAAAGAAGCTAAAGAAATCACTTATCCCACAAGAGATGCCTCAATAGATGCCGACTTTTAAAAATCCTTGTGTTTCTTTCTGGCCAAACTGCAAATTCTCCACACTCCCACAAGCGTCCTGAATCTTCTCCTTTCTCAAACTCCCTGAAGTGAACCTGGAGAAGAGAAGAAATAGATTCTAGGCTAACCCACACTTCCCCAACAACCTCAAACAAGCGATTCCAAAGATAACGAGCAAGGCTGCAACAAAGGAAGAGGTGATCGTGTGTTTCATCAAGCTCCTTGCAATTTACACACCAACTAGGCGATAAACATATTCACAAAAATGCCTGAATCTTGAAAGGAGCCTTGGACTTCCAAGCACGAGATGAAAAAGGAAAGGACGATGGATTAGGACCCTGAATCAAGAAATTAAGAGGATACAAGAATACTTTCTATGTCTAACAGTTTGGTGCAAAAATTGCCCTGTCCCTTTATAATGATGCAATTTCGCACCAACATCTCCAACCATTTGCTTAAAAAAATGCAAGCTTCCTGGACATTAAGTAAGGAAAGCCTTAGAATTAGAATTGGGTAAGAAGTAGGTAGAGGCCTAAGGGTGAGCATGAGCTTGGACTGTACCAGTAATAGACTATATTGGAGGTTCCACATTAAAGCCAATTGGTGCAAGGGGAGTAACCCCTCAAGTCTATATACTTGTACATGTTTAGTTCTTTAGGAGATGTGAGATATATAGTTTAACAGAAGGGATGTCAAAAATCATCAATCAGGAAGAGATACTGTAATAGAAATGTAAGACAAGCCAAAAAAAAAGAAGCAGAAGAGGAAGATGTGGATACCAGTGAAGAAGCCGTCCCAAGCAGAGAAGGCTTCAGGCCACTATATAGTCCACCCAAGCCTTCACTTCTTATAACCTGCCATGCGCCAGCCAAAGTTAAAATTAATCGCCCCCCCCCCCTTACATAATACTCCCTCCATCCCAAAAATAATGACCATTGATTTTAAGGATCATTTTGAAATTTTGATTTTTAATAGGAAAAAATCATATATATTTTTGTTAATCACTTTCAAAATTTTAGTTTTGCCAAAATATAATGAACTATAAAAAATGAAAAAATAAATTATATAAGGACAAAGTTTTTTGAAGAAAAAAATTCAAAAGGTGATTCATTTGGGGACAAAAATGGTCATTTAATTTGGGATGGAGAGAGTAATACAGAATCACTTACTTTGTCCTATAATAAATGTCTCGCTTTGACTTTTTTTTTATCAAAACTAAAATGAAAAGAAACTTTGTAGAAGACTTAACCCAACACCTTACGGCACGAGCTGATGACAAAATCTTCGTACTAAAAAATGATTTGTGAGTCCTATGCGGTGCCGAAGAAGCATTTGAATTTTCACCAACATTTATCTTCACGGGAATTTAAAAACAGTTATGCATATTGTTTTTATTGGTGTATCAATAACTATTTTCATTCAAAATAGTAGGACGATAATCAATTTTTCATAATTTGTTGGAAGATATCAAATTTTCATAAATTTTTGGTCAAATTCAATTTAGGCTCCATTTGTTTGGGGAAAAATGTTTTCCGGAAAACATTTTCCTCATTTTCCGATGTTTGTTTCACACCAGAAAATGGGGAAAACTTCATTTTTATCTTATTTTCCGGAAAACATTTTCATTTTCCGGAAAACATTTTGCCGGAAATCATTTTTCGGAAAATGTTTTACGCTAAACAAACAGAGCCTTAGTTGATCAATATAGTCAAATTGAGACATTTAGTCTGGGACATAGTGAGTATGACTACAAGTTGTAGTAGCAATAAGAACCTGGAGTATTTGAACGAGGGTACCACCGGTAGCCAATTTAGTACGACTGGAAATGGCAGAACTCTTAGCAATTCTCTCCGTCTGTTGGCGGGTATTCACCTTTCAACCACAATCAACTACACAATTACTCTACTTGTTTAAGAAGGTATAACGGAACTACATAAGGGAAACTGGGAGAAAACTGTACCGTACCGATTGGAGCGGATAAGTGATAATTTGGGCAATGATACCGCCGACGGCTCCCGCTAGCCCATTTATCACGGCGTTCGACATGTATTCCCTCTCTTTCTACACTCCCACAGTCACAGACCAACCATATTTATTTATCTCCCTCCTAGTCGATTTGGGGTCTATGATTCAACCGCATAAAAGTCGCTTGAGTGGATGATTGAGATCGCATCCCGGAATCGTATAGTATAGACGGACGAGATTATAAAATTAAGTAACTAAAACGCAATTAATAAAAAGCAAAGTTTGTGAAGGACCAAAATGGAAATAGAGGGCGACTTCTGATGCTACACAGTCAAATGTGTTGCACGGGATCTGAGCTAAACCGCAAACAATGAACTGATCCTTCTTCGAATGGTCAAATACGTCACCTACACACAAGCAAGAACGTGAACGAAGTCGGGGGTGGCTTCAGCAAAACCCCTTCGGCGTGAGAATAAGTGACTGGTAACTGAGCTTGATAACAATGAAAATTTAGAGAGAGAAAGAGAGCTCAGAGAGAGTGAGAGAGACTTACAAATAGTGTTTTCTCCAAGGTTTATATACTATCATGCAGCATGTGCCTTGCACATGCTGGACACGTGTCGATCATCCCTTAAGGGTGCCAACCACCCCCAAGTTAGTGGAAAATGACTGTTCACCTTGTCAAATCATACTATTTTGACGGTTGTAATGGGTACCTACATGGCAGCACGTCAGTCACTTATCATCACCAGTCCTGATTGTCGCCCATGCGACAATCCTAAGGAAGGGGGCAATAATCATATTGTCGCCAATCTCATGTTCTAACCGCCATGTACTTGTCGCCTGCTAGTTCCACCAATCATATCGCAAACTGCCACGGGTACTTCTCACTTGTCGCTCATTCTCACGCTGAGACCTACTCATGTCGCTACTATTCTTGTCGCCTACTTGAATGTCGCTTCACACTTATGGGCTTACGTACAATACCCACTTTATTCCTTGGGCCCACTTGGCCCATTTCGCGCGCGTTTGGCCTAACTTACTATTCAGGCCCAAATTCATATTTCGCAATCACGTCAATAGCCCCCAATTTCGAGACCTGGATCATTCATGTTCCAGGCGAGAAATTTAAGTTGCTGCCATTGATCAATTTCCGCCCCCTTACGTTACGTAGGCGAGATTAAGGCTAAACTGACACCTGGTGGACACGTGTCACGTCTAGAGAGGTTCCTTTGACGGCTGTGATGGGACATTCGAAGAGACGCTTTGAAATTTGAAATCAATAAAATGGGGGAATCTCAAAAAACCCCTTGGGATTCCCTTAGTATAAATAACTTTCCCCCTCCTCACTTTCACTTTTTCCGTCTATTTGCTCTCTGAAACCCCAAAGGATTTTCCGGCCACCAGCTAGCTTTCCGGCGAACCCATTTCCAGCATTTCCAGCGTTTTCTGTTCATTCTACCGTTCAATCCTTGTTCTCCCTAATGATCCGACCACAAATACTCGTTTATTTGCCTGGTTGCCCACTTCCTTCAACCTGGAATCTGACCCTTTCAACCGTCCATTGAACATTCCGGCGAACCATCAGTCTCTACTTGACTTTCTTCGAGATCCCTCCTATTTTCCAGGTAACATTTAGATCTTTAATTTCTTTGCTTTTCTTCCAATTCTTGTTTATCGCCTATGGCTAGGTATAAGACTTATGTTAGGCAAATTAGGTATGGTCAGTGTCAGAGATCTGGGGGTATCTATTACTTGACTAGGGGCATTTGGGCGAGAATCCCACGAATTGACTTAGTATGTTGCTTAACTGTTAATAGAATAGATCCCGCCATTCTTGTCGCCATTGAAGTTAGGGGTAGATGCTTCCTTCATGCCTCAGCCCCCATGTCTAAAACATTTTTTACTTCTCGCGAACTTTGTGACCACCTTTGTCGCTTCTATGGCTCCCGCATAGACTCTGACAGCTCTGACACTGACTTTCCCGCGGCGAGATCTTTAGCTAGTAGGACCCGTTATAAACAAGTTATTTCTTCTTCTGATTCAGGCTAGATGTCCAACTCTGGAGCCCCCAGCACTTCAACACAGACTGGCGGGAACTCAACGTTAAACAATAATCCCAATCCTGATGCGGTGGGAACCAGTTCTTCCCAAAATTCTGACATCACTCCTTACCACACCAAATACCATATAGATCATCTAAACTACCATATAGCAGACTATGATGGCGAGATGTCTCTTTCCGCCATCAGACATAGACAAGACGGGATTGTCGTTTTCCCGTCCCAACTAGAAGCAGGACTTAGGATTCCCGTCGATCCTTTTATTTCCCTCATGTTGTTCAAAGCCCAAGCAGCCATAGTCGAGCTTCACCCCAATGCTATTAAGGCTATAACCTACTTCATAGTGATTTTTCGTGCCCTTAGGCGAGAACCCACCACTCACCTTCTCATGGATCTTTTCACTGGTTATCAACAACACAACAAGGAGACCAACGAGACTAGGATGTCGCTCCAATACAAACGACCAAAAATCCTGACCCCACTTCCCTCTAAAGTTCATAATTGGCAAAATGACCCTCTGTTCATTATTTCCCGCGCTGGCTGGGCTCTTCCCTCAGACCTGATGGGAATCCATCCCAAAATTGACAAAAAAATGAGCTCTGGATGAGGACGAGAAGCGCCTTAAAAGGCAATTCCTCCAAATTCTTGTGGATGCCTCTGGCACAACCAATCCTCCCCCCGCCTTATTTTCATGCCAGAAAATAGTCATGGATTATTCCCTTCTTAGCCAAGTAGGGCTGTCATATAACTTCCCGTCTATTCCTCCGCGCGTTGCCATAATACACACCGAATCTTGGCCTGGGTGGGAGCTTCACACAGGCTATAAATTCAGCTCATAATGCACGGTTTGCGGGAATGGTCAATACATGTGTCCCGCAATGCAGAGAGTACAACGTATGGTTCCCGTCATTTCTTTATTTCTCTTATTCACTAGCTAACTTTTACTTGTCGCTAACATTCATTCTTTTTTCTCGCAGTGCACAGAACCATGAATATGAATCAAAGAAGACTGGCTCAGGGCAATTCTGAACAACAAGCCAAACGTCTGGCCATGGCAAGGAAAGTCAGTCTGATGGCTCAGCCATCAGATCTCGCCATTCCCATCTCGCCAATTGGCATAGATGATAGACTTGTGATTGAAGGTTCTCGCAAGAGATCTTCCTCAACCACTCCCCGCCAACAAAAGCGACGACACTCGGCGGCTTCTGCCCAATCTCAAGGGAACCAGCCTAAGCCTTTGAACTTGGAAGATGAAGAGGAAAATGAAGAAAATCCAATTGATTTTGATGATGATGATCATCTTGATGATCAAAATTTGGAAACTGAGGAGGTCCAGACGAAAAATACTGCGGGAACTGACATCCCGCCCCCTCCTTCTCAATCCAATGAACCAGCCCCTACTGCTTCTCCCACTCATCAATCCACTTCTCGCACAACTCCCCTTCACAGAGCCAGCTGACTGGAGGAAGGTTTTCAGATTCCCGCGGATGAGGAAGGCATGAAAACTTTGTGCCAAGAAGCCAACAACATTCCCGCTCTTAAGGGACTCATCGTTGAGAGGCTGGAACCGGTGGCTTTCTTGCTGGGCTCCACAACCCTAAAACGGTCCAGCAATGCTGAACAAGTCACTTACGTTGAAGGGGAAGATCCCGCACATTCAGCCTACCGTGCGGGAATCCAACTTTCATTGGTATGGCACTTTTCTTCTTTTCGCTTTCATTTTACTCCTTAACTTTACTCAACACTTTATTGTCGCCTATCTCATGCAGATCAGTAGCACTGTTTTGGGATTGAGCAAGAAATGTATCGCCTTGGAGGAAGAACTCACTCAGGCTGAGAATGATAGGAATACTTACAATAAACGGGTATCCAGGCGGGATGCGACAATTAAAGAGTTGAAGGATCGGAAAACTAAAGCGGATACTGTTGTGGGTAAATTCAGGATTGTTAAATCTTGAGTTGTTGCCAGTATGTCGTCATCTTCACACCCGTAATCAAGCTAAAAATTACTTACATAATTAATTCATTATTTATTTATTTATGTTATATTTAATTACAGGGGTAAAAGAACGTGGAAAAAACATGTTACATGGACTCCTTTCAACGGTTGGAGAGACCAAGTCAAGATAAAGATAACATGGCCGAAATTCTAGGGAAGTTTGTTAGGATTTAAGATTATCTCTTGTTATTTTTTCCTATTTAAAAGCTTATGGCTGGAACACATCACACAGACACGCACGCATTACTCACACACAGTTCACAAATACTTTGTAATCCGCCATAGCTTCATCTTTTGTAACTCAGAGATATTAATACAATTGTTTGGGAAGGTAGGTGCTCATAATCACCTCCCGAGGTTTTGTGCCAGCGAGATAGTTATCTCAAGGGTTTTCCTCGTTACATGATCGAGCCATCCTAGTTTCATTGTTACACTGATTATATTCCATTGTACCCTCCTTAGCTTTATTTCGAATTTCTCCATTGTTGATTGTTTTTTACCAAAACAGTTTGGCGCCCACCGAGGGGCCATTTGTTTTTTAATCGGTTCAAAATTCTTACGTTTTTACCATGTCTACCCAACCTATGACTTCTGCCGTCAGCAAAACCATTCCTAGCAATGTGAATCCTCAAACCAGTAGCAGGCCGACAACCGGAGGCCAAGAAACATTGCCTCCCCCTCCGCCAGTGAATTCTGGCAAGAAGTAGATGTCGCCATCTCCTGATCTTGAGATCAAGAGCATGCTTATTCAGATGAATAATCAACTGGATCGCCAACAGAATAGCACCTCCTTGATAGTCGAAAGCTTGATAAAGGTGCAAAAAGACCAGGAGTTGCTCTCCAAAAGAATGGACGCTGTCTCTCCTTACCGTCCTAGAGTCCTTGATTTCAACATTGGGGACAGCTCTCAAACTTTCAATGAATTCCTTCTGATGGCATCATCTGTAAGGATGTCGTCATCACCAATACTGACATCTTCTCCCCCCATAGTGACTTCTGTGGCAATGTCGACACCCTTAGCCACCAGTGCCTACAGGATGACTTTTCCAGAAGGACCCATCTTCACTAATAGCACCGTTCTGACATCCTCTGCAGATAATGCTAATCCTTTCGTTAATTTCAATACTAGTTCTGCTTTGGATAATACTGCTCGTACTACTAACCCTTTTGCAGGTACCTACATCGCAAATCAGCTTCAGGAATTGAGAGATATGATCATGAATGTGCCGGGTGTCACCCCGCCTATCCAGCAGGTCTCCCCAACATGTTACAATCAGTCTTGCTTTACTCCAGCAATTGCGCATGTCGACACCCCGAAAGGATTTAGCGTTCCTGCTATGAAGTTGTATGATGGAAGTTCTGATCCTCAGGAGCATGTCGCCCACTACCAAGAAAAGATGGAGATCGTTCGCATTCCACTACAGTTTCGTGAGGCTTGTTTGTGTCGAGGGTTCGGTTCGACGTTGGTAGGACCGACATTGAAGTGGCTGATCCGTCAACCTCCTGGTTCTATTGGCTCGTTTGCTCAACTTGTCAACTTGTTCAACAATCAATTCTCTTGCAGTCGACAATTTGAGAAGCTCACCAATGATCTTTACCGTATCACCCAGAAACCCACCGAAGTCTTAAAGGACTATGTTAACAGGTTTAATAAAGAAGTTCTGAAGATCCCCAACCTGGACATGGCGACAGCTGCAGAAGCTTTCAAAATGGGCTTGAAGAAGGATTTCCCTTACTATGAAGATTTGGTGATGAACCCATGCAAAAAGATGGAGGATATCCGAAATCGAGCCCTAAGATTTATCAGGCTGGAAGAGGACAAGGTGCAGCAATCCAAAAATCCTGACAAGGCTTCATCATATGACCATCCTGACAGGAAGATAGAGTCGTCTCATCAAAGACAGAGCAGATCCAGACCCTACCAGAGAAATGACCATAGCAAAGTCAATTGTGTGGAAGATGATGGAGATGACGATGATTTTGAATCTCCTAAAATTTCTGATTATTGTTTCTCTGTTGATGTTTCAGGTATCCTGTGTGCAATGAGCAATCTTGGAGACAAAGCAAGGTGGCCTCGAAAGACTGACAAGTCATCCGGCTGGAGGGATAAATCCAAGTGGTGTGCCTACCACGAGGATTTTGGACATCTTACCGAAGATTGCATCACCTTGAGGAAAGAAATTAGTTACCTGTTGTCTAAGGGACATCTCAAAGAGCTCCTTGGGAACCGCAAGACCAAGACGGAGAGCAAAGAGCCCGTTGCAACCAGACCGCCATCTTCTCCACCGGTAACAAAGGTAGTTAATGTTATTAGTGGTTGTTCTGATATTTGTGTAAGTACCCAAATCTGGCTCATGCCTTCCGGTTAATTTTCCCGACAATTTCGGTAAGTTTTCCGGTAATTCCCCAGACCTTCCCAGCGTTCCGGAAACATTCCGGAACTGTTTTTTATTAAATAAGGGCTGAAGGGGATCCTTCCTAATTAAGAAACACGTTTTTCTTAATTAGGAGGGAGGGTTCTAGAATTTGCCACCTTGCATGTTTCTAGAATGCTAAGTCATTGTGGATAATGCCGCACGGCTGCATTAGCTCAAGACCCCTAGCCGCACGGCTACATTTGCCTTATCCAGATTACCTATAAATAGAGGCCTCCTCTACCCATTTCAACACACAACAACAACAATACATACAATCCATAGCAATACAATCAGTCACTCCCAAGACGTGAAGAATATTGGTGAAGGCTCAAGAAGGTGAAGAAGAAGGCCAAGAAGCTCCCTCCCTCCTCCTTGAAGATCCAAGACCAATCTCTCCTCCTAGCTCCGACCAAAGAAGCAAAGGAAGCAATTGGTAACCTCGCACGCCCTAACCTTGCATTTTAATTGATATACTTGCTCATTGCATTCATATATCTTGCTTGGGACTTGGCATTTATTCATAAAGATCACATCTTTATCACCCCCTTTCCCTTTTGCATGCATTAAGACCTCATTTGTCATAAAAATGTAGTCTTTTTCATAAAGGTGCATCCTTTGCACCTAAAACCCCCATTTTCAAATAAACATGTCATTTTTATGCATCATTTGCACATAAAAATCCAATCTTTTCAATAAAAATGCATCCTTTGCATTCAAAAACCTTTTCTAATGCATCATTTGCATAAAAATCCTATCTTTACGCATCATTTGCAATAAAGATCCTTTCTTTAAATCAAAAAGCATCATTTGCAAACATAAAAATGTCATCTTTTCATTAAAGAGTCATTTTTCATGCATTCCCCCTTTCCCCAACCTTGGAACGGACCGGTGTAAAAGTTCTCATCTTTGCATCGTTCCTTCCATTAAAGGTTCACGATTTCTTTAGAAAGGGACACCTTGAACCCTATATCTCCGATTATCGCTTAAGAAAGAGTATGAAGCCTCTATACGAGCTCGACCGTCTTAAAGCGTAGGATTGATGGGCTAAGGACCCTCCTTTTCTAAAGAACCTCATCTTTGACCAAAAGAGAGTCATTCTCTCGATCACGCAAGTCCCGAGGGTCCCGAGGTTTAAAATGCGATGATCACAAGTCATAAGATGAGGACGGGATCATAATCCCGAATACATAAAATTCCAAGGAATCCCGAGCGACAACCAACAAATGGTTTGTACGTCCGGAAGACAACTTGGGACATTCCCCCTTACTTTCAAACACATGCACACAAGAAAGCACGCAAGCAAGCACGATTTAATGAAATCTCGGGAGACTTGCTCCTAAGAAGGCACTTTGGGTGAACGCCAAACGTTCTTCCCAAGGGGTAACTTAACCTCCGAACCCATAAAACAACCTTTTTCAAAGTTTTGAGGTAATCAAAATGGCGTGGCGACTCCGTTTTTCAAATAACTCGGATGTCTTCAAACTCGCGTGAATCCAACACAAAATTTGGGCACCACATTCACAGTTTGGCGACTCACTGGGATCACCCAAAGGAGAAAAGCTTTTATTTTCAAAACAAAAAAATCGATACTCGGTATATAGGTGGAAACCACTTACCCTTCCTGTACACTCCCTGACGTGGGAGTTGGGATAACCGGTGGTTTAACAATCCACGTACCAGTATCCCTTTTTGAAAAAAAAACAATTTTGAAAAATAAAAGAAAGCTTTTCCCTTTGAGCGGGTTAGACTCCCATCGCCGATTTCATTAATCATGATTGCTTTCTTTACCATGCATTGCATCATTTGCATCTTGGGATCTGTACATACTTTGAAACGGGAAACAACCCGAAAAATAGCAAAACGAGTGGAACCTGGAAAATTGATCCATGCAGTCGTACGGCTCAATCCTCCTTGGATTCTCGACCGGGCGACCTCGAGCAATTCCACCAGAAAAATCATGGTTAATCCGGGCACCCTAGCAGCCTTGGGGCTACTCACCATGATCGATCGGGCTCCTTAAAATTTACGTGCTTATGTGTTGCATTTTTCCCGTCCCAAAAATCATTCCTTTAAAACACATTTATGAAAATCTCTCGTTTTAACTCAAAAGGAACATTTTTAGGAGACCGCACACTACGCGCACCCGATATATCCTCGTACACTTTTGCACGCACGTCCTTCAAACCCGAGGGTGGTTCCACTGCGAGTCACGGACAGCCTTACGATGCTCCCGGCGCGCACGGAATCATCCCAACCTCCCCATGGCAGCCGGTGTCGACAATGCACGTCAGGTGTCACACGTTTCAAAAAACCGTGACTTTTGGTTGGTTTTTGGTCTAGTCCGTGTCATATAGCCCAGTTGCATACCCACGTAAAGGTCAAGCCTTAGTTCATAACGGAAGAAGAACTCTGCCAAAATTCCGACAAGGAAAAATTGGCGAGATCTCGACTCCGACATTGACTATTGACCTTGACCTGCACGGAATGCGTAAGAATCAAGACCGAGTCTTTGCCAAAAATCAAAAGATCTTTCGCTCAAGCGAAGCTCTGCCAAAATTCCGACAAGGAAAAAATTGGCAAGATCTTGACCGGCATTGACTTCGATTCTGACCCACGCACCGTGTATGCAACGAAGTTCAATGTGACACCGTGTCATCCGGCTTTTTACCGCCCGACCCATGCCTATTATTCTCTCGGACATTACCGAAAATCAGAAAACGTCATTCGCTCAAGCGAAACTCTGCCAAAGATCCGTCAAGGCAGAGAGACGAGACTTTCCCGGTATTGCCTTGACTATAATCCGCATCGCTCGTGCGTTGAAAGGTCGTATGACCCGCTAGACCCGATAGGAGCGTTCTTTACTCTCGGTCGGTGGGATCCGCGTGCCCTATAGGACCCTCGCCCGGGCCGTCCACCCCGGGAGGTCGAAATACGGGTGGAATACGAGGGGCTTATAGACGTAGTGACGGAACTCCACCGATCCAGGATCTAGAGTAGTTGCGAAAAGAAGGGCAAACCCCCCTTTTCCAACTAAATAGAAATAAATAAAAGACATTGTTTTAAGTAAACTTGAACAATTAATGTAATCATAATTGCATTTTCCTATCTCGACCTTTCATGGTCAAACCCCTAATCTTTCCAATTTTCTATCCCGACCTTTCACAGTCAAACCCTAATCGAGACCTCCTCGGTCCGATTTCCGATTTTCTATTCCGGCCTTTCACGGTCAAACCCTAATCGAAACCTCTTCGGTCCGATTTCCGATTTTCTATTCCGACCTTTCATGGTCAAACCCTAATCGAGACCTCCTCGGTCCGATTTCCGATTTTCCCATCTCGACCTTTCGCAATCAAAACCCTAATCGAGACCTCCTCGGTCCGATTTCCGATTTTCCCATCTCGACCTTTCACGGTCAAATCCCTAATCGAGACCTCCTCGGTCCGATTTCCGATTTTCCCATCTCGACCTTTCACGGTCAAATCCCTAATCGAGACCTCCTCGGTCCGATTTCCGATTTTCTATTCCGGCCTTTCATGGTCATATTTCTAATTGAGACCTCCTCGGTCCGATTTTCGATTTCCCATCTCGACCTTTCATGGTCAAATCCTTAATCGAGACCTCCTCGGTCCGATCTCCAAATTTCAATCTTGACCTTCCAAGGTCTCATCTTTTCCGATCAATTAGGATTAGGAGAAAATGTGTTTTGAGTAAAAAACTTAAGCAATAAGTGCATGTTACTTGAGCCTTTAGCCTAAACACTTACCTCCAAGTCTAAATCTTACCTACCTTACCTATCCCCGAGCTTAAACCTTGCACTCGTCCCTTTCCCGCAAAGAAGAAAGAAGTGGGCTAGAATACCGGGTCGCGGCTTTTCGTAAAACCTTAGGTTCGCACAGCCATCGCCTCGTAGAGTCGAATGGCAGATTTGACAGAAACAAATGAGGGTGCGGGGAATCGATGGTTAGGAAGGAAGAGTTAGTCCCGGCTTTGGAAAGCTCCCATAAGGTTCATCAAGAACAGCAAGCCATGCTCATCGACGCACTCCGTCGTCATGGAGTTCAGTCACAAATGAGTCGAACGGTTCTGCGGTGGTAGTCGAAGATGAGACTTTGGAAACAAGTGATTTCGGTCCCTTCATCCTATGACCAAGACCCCCGCCTATAACCAATACCTTCCTCCATCCACATACGATCCCTTGCCAAGGACCACTCCTCCTCGCCCTTTCCAACATCCCAGCTCATCCGGGCTCCATCGCCCTCGGCTCGTAACGGATTGGGCTTCACCCTCACCTGTTCCTCACTTTCAAGAATACCGCCAGCTTACGCTCCGCTTCGCATAATCAATTTGAGTTATGTGGCTATGTTCAAGCCCCTACACCCACCCGAATGCGATCATGAGTTGCCAAAGGATGATTCAAGTCTCCACTGTCACCTACCGGGCTTAATGAATTCACCAGCCGCTTGCTACCGTGTTTCCTTCCGCCGATAAAAGTCCTGTTGCGATTTCCAATAACTCGAGAGTCCCCGTTGACCCCCATGTGGCAATATTGATGGAACAAGTGAAACAAATGCAAGAGAAGTTTGACTTCATGATGAGTATCAATACTCCCTTGACCCCAGACGTCGAACCAAGCAAGGAAATGACTCCACCAAACATGACCCAATGCCACCAAAGCACCAAACAAAGAACCGTACCCATATCGGCACCATTTCCTCACAAAGGAAAGAGTGTCGTAGCCTCCTTCACCAAATCCAACAATGGAACCAATTGGACAATGGAACTCCGAGTCTTGAGAACAACAATGTCTCCCGAAAACTCCGCAATACGGATATGCCTTTTAAGCAAGATTCGGAAGAACTGATAAAAGAAAAGCTGATAAAGCCACTGGAGAATTGGAAGCCCAGAAACCCCAGTGTTCGGTTGGATGAGTCCAAGCACTGTCTTTTCCATCAATACCCTGGGCACAACACTGATGATTGCACCTATTTGAGGCATGAGATCCAGAAGTTGATAGAAAATGGGAAGCTCGAGAACCTCCATGGGCCAAAAACAGAAAGCTATGGTAAGAGGTCGATTCAGGATGTACAAGGTCGAAACGCGCCCGATGATTTCGGGATGCCCATGAGCAAAGTTTTCGATGATTTGGTGAAACGAGGCCTTCTCACACCTCTCGAGAATTATAAGCCAAGAAACCCCAGTAGAGTTGACAGGACCAAGTTCTGCGAGTACCACAAGCATTTTGGACATGTGACAGACAAGTGTGTGGATCTGAAGAAAGAAATTCAGTGGCTGATCTACGAAGGAAAGCTCAAGTTACCTGGCAGTCCAACCCGCGAAGAGTAGCTAGACTAGGGTCTACCTATCCTTAAGTAAAAAAAAAAGAAAAGAAGAAAAAAAAAATAGTCTCTCAGTCAACCTTCGTAGGTTCTAGTACTTTTATCTTTCAATCAGGTCCTCTACGGACATTGTAATAAATCTTCAATTTTCTATAAAAAGTCTTCTTCTTTTCTTGCTAGACTTAAGACATTATTTGCACACCTACATTACATTTAATGAAATGGTTTTATTTTATATGATCACTTGCATTGCTCAGCAAATAATCTCTCGAAATAATTAACATTTTGATTAATCAGTGTAAGAAAGTCAACTAATGTCATCAAGCCATACACTTTCCTCACCCCGCAAAAGGCCTTCATCAAAGCCATACACCTTCCCAAACCATGTCCTCCCCATCACCTTGACCAAGTCAACGACGGCGGCATCATCAAGGGACAGCAAAAGGCCACTCAGCTTCAAAAGATTGACCCCGTGTCGGCAACAACCTAGGAGCTTGGCTTAGACCTCAAGGGTATCAAGAATGTTCAAGCAGGGGCTCGCCTTGGTCCTCATGTGCTTTAAAATAAAAAAAAAAGAAAAAAATGTAGTGCAAAAGAGTAATACCCGGCTAAATTTGAATATCCCAAAAAAGGGGAAGTCTAGGCAAAAAACAGGGTTGCACATATATATAAAAAAAAAGAGAAGAAAAGGAAAAATCTTAGTGCAAAAAGAGTAATACCCAGCTAGACTGAAAATCCCAAAAGGCAGTCTAGGCAAAAAATAGGGTTGCACATAAAAATAAAAGAAAAATGAGGCCAAGGACCCAAAGACCGCCCATCAAAAGCTTGACGGAAAGGCAAGATCAAAGCTTAGAGAATGAAAGTTGTCGATCGGGCGGTCGAAGCAAAGTCGAAGCATTTCATAAGCCTCGTAGGCACGTGCAAATCCTTTCTCCCCAATGAAAGAGGAAGCAATCAAAGCGGCTGTCCAAGAATGACTTGGTCAAGGAATCATCCCGAGGCCCACGCCTCATCATCTCATCCTAAGCCTTTTCACTAAAGGAACCACAAATCCCATTTCCCAAGCCAAACACGGCCAAGGCCGAACTACGGCGACCTGAGCTCCTCACAATGAGGGGAACGTAGGCAACCAAAGAATGGTCCGGTCATAAACATATCCAAATTCCCGAAAACCCGGTCGCATCAAGTGACCTCTCCCATAGACACAGTCAGATTCCAGAAAACCCGGTCTCATCAATGACCTCCCTATACACGAACCTTTCTTTCACACCAGCCAACCTTGATCCGTGACACTGGTTGACTTTCTCCTCATGACTAATAAGAATGTCTTTCTTCATATCGAGATTAATGGTTGAATAACCCGAACATCAATAAAGGGTTTTAAGCAATTTTGTGATCATTGTAAATAAAACAAGTTTTCAGATGTCTTGACAAGTCTTCTCTTTCTACATCTTAGGAAAGATAGTGCTAAACACTGATTTTCTGTCAGCAGGGGCTTCCATACACTTTTACAAACCTTTCCACGCTTATGCTCTCTCAAAAGAGTCAAACCCAGAGCGAGTTACGTGCCTACATTGAATAAGGCCATCAAAATAACACAAAATCGGGATTTATTCCCACCTTTCGAAAAGATATGCCCCTGCATGTATACATTTCTAAAATCTTTTCTTTCACATCTTCTTAAGGTTGACTGATTGACTAAATGAAAAAAAAAAAAAAAAAAAAAAGAGAGAAAAAGGATAGGTTTTCCTCTTCGCTACAATTCGCATTAGGGCCGCCTCGAAACTCTCAAAGCATTCCTTTAAACTCGGGGCTTCTTTAGCCATTTTCGGGGTTCGCATCGGGTTCTTCACTAGGTCCCTAGATGAATTCGGCTTTGTTCGATCAAACTCAGATCACTTCCGCAGCACCAATCATATTGGGATTTTCGCTAGGTCATCGATTGGGGCTTCATTAAGTCACCTCTTCAAAACCTAAGACTTCGCCCGCTCGGTTCATCCAACCAGGGCTTTGCCGGTGAAAGGATCTTTCATGGGGCTTTGCAGAAAGTTCTTCCTCGAGGCCGGGGCTCGATAAGTTGCATCCATCCCTAGAAGAGAGGTTTGGTCACTTCGACATCTCGCTTTAATCTTTGGTTGTAAAAGCCTATCGACATCGCCTTCAAATGCCGTAGTGTGAGAAAGGAACATTCATCGAGACCCGAGTTTTAAAACCCGGTCTCCCAAGAGGGAATCTTAGTCCACGTTGACAACATCTCGAGCCAATTCACCCGCACCCAAGGGATACAACCCCACCCGCTGAAACCCGTCTTAAACACATTCCATATGTACATCCAGACCCGGCCTCTACCATTGTTTCCAAAAAAAAATCACCCCTAGGCTCAAGTAACGTGCCAATTGCTAATGATGACATTTTCTCCCAAAAGCGCCTTCGTTACTTCCGTTATAACGAGATAACGCCAGCGACAGCTTCCTAATTGTCAAAAATCCAACTTTGGCTACCTCTATCACCAGTTGAGAAGTATGCTCAAGTTTTCCAGTTATAGCTACCTCTATCTACTCGATAGTGACGTAAGCTTCAGCTTCCTCAGGTGACAACCTCCATTAATTGTCAAAACCTCAAGAATCCTAGACATCGTTCCTAATTGTCTAGATGAAGCTTGAACTACGATCAAGGCTTGATTCCTCCGGGATACGTAGGTAGCCTTTCATAAAAGGTTCAGCCATCCGACCACTTTGGTCACCTTTTCTTTCCCCGTTCCTCGATAGTGCATAAGCTTTTCATAAAAGTCCAATTTTATGACCACTTTGGTCACCCCTTTTTATTTGGCACATTCCTAGTAGGATCGGTTGTTTGACCTCCTAAGTCACCCCGTTTCCATCCTTATAGGGAGGGACCAATATCTCTTTGCCATTGTCCTAAGGAGGTCAGGTAGGTGACCTCTTTTGGTCGCCCAATTCCAACCCGTGTCAGCAATTCCAGTCCAATTCCAAAGGTTCTGTAAAGTACAGTTCAGGCTACCTTTGTCACGCGACAAACCTAGCCACTTGGCATACAATGTCGTGCGACATACTAAGCCCCTGTGGCTGATTTTTACAATTTTGCCCCCGAAGGCTCCATTTTACAATTTCGTCCCCCATAGGCCTGTTTTACCCTTTGTGCCCCTGGCATTTTCAATCATTTTCAATCAAATTTTCCCTCCAGCGCCCCCGAGGCTTATTTTACAAATTTACCCCTGTGGCTCATTTTATTTGCCTTTGGCATTTTTAATTCACTTCTTTTACAAAATAATCAGGGTACATCCCAGTTTTCTTTATAAAAAAATTATCCGGATACGTCCCACTTTTCTTTACAAAAAACTATTGATTCCTTCCAACTTCTCTACAAAATCCAACCTTTTTCGCGATCTCCGTTATTGCCAGATGGGATAACGTTTCCTCCGGGAAATCCTCCGTTATTACCAAATGGGATAACGTTTCCTCCGGGAAATCCTCCGTTATCGCCAAATGGGATAACGATTCCTCCGGGAAATCCTCCGTTATCGCCAAATGGAATAACGATTCCTCCGGGAAATCCTCCGTTATTGCCAAATGGGATAACGTTTCCTCCGGGAAATCCTCCGTTATTGCCAAATGGGATAACGTTTCCTCCGGGAAATCCTCCGTTATTGCCAAATGGGATAACGTTTCCTCCGGGAAATCCTCCGTTATTGCCAAATGGGATAACGTTTCCTCCGGGAAATCCTCCGTTATTGCCAAATGGGATAACGTTTCCTCCGGGAAATCCTCCGTTATCGCCAAATGGGATAACGTTTCCTCCGGGAAATCCTCCGTTATCGCCAAATGGGATAACGTTTCCTCCGGGAAATTCTACGTTATCGCCAAATGGGATAACGATTCCTCCGGGAAATTCTCCGTCATTACCAAATGGGATAACGTTTCCTCCGGAAAATTCTCCGTTATCGCCAAATGGGATAACGTTTCCTCCGGGAAATCCCCCGTTATTGCCAAATGGGATAATGTTTCTTGTTAAAAATATCAGTTATTGCCAGAAGGCAATAACATTTCGCTTTATTTTGATCTCCGTTATTTCCGAATGACGGAATAATATTTCAACCTTTTTTCGCTTTATTTTGATCTCCGTTATTTCCGAATGACGGAATAATATTTCAACCTTTTTTCGCTTTATTTTGATCTCCGTTATTTCCGAATGACGGAATAATATTTCAACCTTTTTTCGCTTTATTTTGATCTCCGTTATTTCCGAATGACGGAATAACATTTCGACCTTTTTTCGCTTTATTTCGATCTCCGTCATTCCAAGGTGGAAGAATGACATTTCGCTCTTTCTTTCGATCTCCGTCATTCCAAGGTGGAAGAATGACATTTCGCTCTTTCTCTTTCGATCTCCGTTATTCCGTTATAACAGGATAACACTAGGTGACAACCTCCGAATTGTCAGAACTCTAAACTTGTGCTACCTCTATCCGCGAATAGTGACGTATGCCCAAGACATTTCAACTTGTGCTACCACTATCCGCGAATAGTGACGTATGCCCAAGACATTTCAACTTGTGCTACCACTATCCGCGAATAGTGACGTATGCCCAAGTCATTCCAACTTGTGCTACCTCTATCCGCGAATAGTGACGTATGCCCAAGACATTTCAACTTGTGCTACCACTATCCGCGAATAGTGACGTATGCCCAAGTCATTCCAACTTGTGCTACCTCTATCCGCGAATAGTGACGTATGCCCAAGACATTTCAACTTGTGCTACCACTATCATGAATAGTGACGTATGCCCGAGTCATTTCAACTTGTGCTACCTCTATCCGCGAATAGTGACGTATGCCCAGTCATTTCAACTTGTGCTACCTCTCTATCCGCGAATAGTGACGTATGCCCCGAGTCATTTCAACTTGTGCTACCTCTATCCGCGAATAGTGACGTATGCCCAGTCATTTCAACTTGTGCTACCTCTATCCGCGAATAGTGACGTATGCCCGAGTCATTCCAACTTGTGCTACCTCTATCACGCGAATAGTGACGTATGCCTGAGTCATTTCAACTTGTGCTACCTCTATCCGCGAATAGTGACGTATGCCCAAGTCATTTCAACTTGTGCTACCTCTATCCGCGAATAGTGACGTATGCCCCGAGTCATTTCAACTTGTGCTACCTCTATCCGCGAATAGTGACGTACGCTCAAGTTTCCCAGACTTAAGTTACCTCTATCTCAGTCATAAAAGAGATAGCGCCATAAGCTCTAGCTTCTTCGGTGTGACCTCCGGTAATTGTCAATCGGAGTGACGGCCTCCGGTAATTGTCAAAATCTCAAGGATCCTAGACATCGTTCCTAACTATCTAGTGATGCTTGAACTACGATCAAGGCTTGATTCCTCAGGGATACGTAGGTAGCCTTTCCTAGAAGGTCCATCCATCCGACCACTTTGGTCACCCTGTTCCTTCGTCACTCCTCGGTGATGAAGTAGTCCATCATAAGAGACTTCGTTATTCGACCACCTAGGTCATTTCTAGCACATCCCGGTAGGATCCATTGCTTGACCCTTTAGGTCATTTTCTTTCCTTTTTCCCCGGCCAAGGAGACCGAGTTTTCTCTTCTCCTTTCCTCGGCGGATCTTTTCCGAACTACGGCTGGCTTGATTCCTCAGGGATACGTAGGTAGCCTTCCAAAAGGTTCGGCCACTCGACCACCTTGGTCGTCCCCCATCTCGGCATTCGCCGGATCGGATCCTTTTCTATCGACAACCCCGCTTGCCTTGCAAGTGACGTTCTTAGAGGGCTTGTAAGTACCCAAATCGGCTCATGCCTTAGGTTAATTTTCCCGACAATTTCGGTAAGTTTTCCGGTAATTCCCCGGACCTTCCCGGCGTTCGGAAACATTCCGAGGCATTTTTATTAAATAAGAATTTGAAGGGGATCCTTCTACGACAATTAAGAAACACGTTTTCTTAATTAGGAGGGAGGATTCTAGAATTTGCCACCTTGCATGTTTCTAGAATCTTTGAGTCATTGTGGATAATGCCGCACGGCCGCATTAGCTCAAGACCCTAGCCGCGCGGCTACATTTGCCTTATCCGGATTACCTATAAATAGAGGCCTCCTCTGCCCATTTCAACACCTGCAACAACAATACATACAATCCATAGCAATACAATCAGTCACTCCCAAGGCGTGAAGAATATTGAGTGAAGGCTCAAGAAAGGTGAAGAAGAAGGCCAAGAAGCTCCCTCCCTCCTCCTTGAAGATCCAAGACCAATCTCTCCTCCTAGCTCCGACCAAAGAAGCAAAGGAAGCAATTGGTAACCTCGCACGCCCTAACCTTGCATTTTAATTGATATACTTGCTCATTGCATTCATATATCTTGCTTGGGACTTGGCATTTATTCATAAAGATCACATCTTTATCACCCCCTTTCCCTTTTGCATGCATTAAGACCTCATTTGTCATAAAAATGTAGTCTTTTTCATAAAGGTGCATCCTTTGCACCTAAAACCCCCATTTTCAAATAAAAATGTCATTTTTATGCATCATTTGCACATAAAAATTCAATCTTTTCAATAAAAATGCATCCTTTGCATTCAAAAACCTTTTCTAATGCATCATTTGCATAAAAATCCTATCTTTACGCATCATTTGCAATAAAGATCCTTTCTTTAAATCAAAAAGCATCATTTGCAAACATAAAAATGTCATCTTTTCATTAAAGAGTCATTTTTCATGCATTCCCCCTTTCCCCAACCTTGGAACGGACCGGTGTAAAAGTTCTCATCTTTGCATCGTTCCTTCCATTAAAGGTTCACGATTTCTTTAGAAAGGGACACCTTGAACCCTATATCTCCGATTATCGCTTAAGAAAGAGTATGAAGCCTCTATACGAGCTCGACCGTCTTAAAGCGTAGGATTGATGGGCTAAGGACCCTCCTTTTCTAAAGAACCTCATCTTTGACCAAAAGAGAGTCATTCTCTCGATCACGCAAGTCCCGAGGGTCCCGAGGTTTAAAATGCGATGATCACAAGTCATAAGATGAGGACGGGATCATAATCCCGAATACATAAAATTCAAGGAATCCGGCGACAACCAACAAATGGTTTGTACGTCAGGAAGACAACTTGGGACATTCCCCCTTATTTTCAAACACATGCACACAAGAAAGCACGCAAGCAAGCACGATTTAATGAAATCTCGGGAGACTTGCTCCGTGAGGCACTTTGGGTGAACGCCAAACGTTCTTCCCAAGGGGTAACTTAACCTCCGAACCCATAAAACAACCTTTTTTTCAAAGTTTTGAGGTAATCAAAATGGCGTGGCAACTCCGTTTTTCAAATAACTCGGATGTCTTCAAACTCGCGTGAATCCAACACAAAATTTGGGCACCACATTCACAATTTGTGGTACTTCTTATTCTGCAGCTAAGAGATTCGCTAAGCAAGCCAAGGATGAGAAGCCCGAAAGATCCTCCAAGATGTCGCAGCTCACATCCCAAGATGTCATCTCCTTCGAAGAAAGCGACAGGGATAATGTTATGGATCCTCATCATGATGCCTTGGTCATAGCACTCCAGATCGCCAATTGTAAAGTCAGACGTATCCTAGTAGATGGAGGCAGTTCAGTGAACCTCATTATGCTATATGCCTTGAAAGAAATGAAGATCCCTGAAGATAGCATTGTAAAAAGGACCTCCATGCTCGTGGGCTTCAGTGGAGAAACCAAAAGCACAGTGGGTGAAATTACACTTCCAGTTTATGTCGAAGGAATCAACTCCATGGAGAGATTCTGCGTGATTGATAGTGCAACATGTTACAATGTATTCCTGGGAAGACCCTGGATCCATGGAATGAAGGTAGTGCCATCCACTTATCATCAATGTGTCAAGATGCCGACACCCTGGGGAGTTGTCAAGGTTTACAGTGATCAGCAGTCAGCTAAAGAATGTTATATGACTTCCATGAAGGTGTCGACTGCTCCCAAGATGGCATAGCAATTACAGAGAAAGGCCCGTGAGGTTCTGGAGGCGAAGGAGCATGACGTGAAAGAGATACTCTTAGATCCCTCAAACCCAGATCTCAAGGTGCTGGTTGGTCAAGATGTTCCAACAAAAATCGAAGAAGATCTTGTCAACCTCTTGAAAAGCAGGATTAGAAGCTTCGCCTGGAAGCATGAAGATATGACAGGCATCAGCAAAGATGTCATCACCCACAAACTCAACATCGATCCATCCTTCAGACCAATCCACCAAAAGAGATGGAAGTTCGCACAGGAGAGGAACATAATCATCCAGGAAGAAGTAGACAGATTGCTCAAAGCTAAGATGATCAGAGAGGTCGAATACCCAAGATGGCTAGCAAATGTGGTGGTAGTAGAAAAGAAGAATGGCAAGTGGAGAGTTTGTGTCGACTTCGCGGACTTAAACAAAGCTTGTTCCAAAGATCCTTTCCCTTTTGCCACACATTGATACTTTGGTAGATGCTACTTCTGGACATGAAGTGTTGACTTTCTTGGATGCATCTTCAGGATTCCAGCAAATCCAGATGGAGCCATCCGACCAAGAGGACACCGCCTTCATTACCCCAACAGGTATTTATTGTTATATTGCAATGCCTTTTGGACTAAGAAATGCAGGTGCTACATACCAGAGGCTAGTCAACATGATGTTCAAAGAGCAAATTGGGGACACCATGGAAGTATACATCGACGATATGGTGATAAAGTCAAAGAAAGCTGAAGATCATGTTCGGGATCTTACTCAAGCATTTGACATCCTGGACAAATTCAACATGAAGCTGAACCCAGCAAAGTGCAATTTTGGCATGAAGTCTGAAAAATTCTTGGGATATATGGTGATGCAAAGAGGGATAGAAGCAAGCCCAGAGCAAATAAGAGCCATCATCAATCTAACGTCACCCAAATCCATCAAAGATGTTCAAAGATTGACGGGGAAAGTGGCAGCATTGAATCGATTCATCTCAAAATCCTCAGACAAATGCAAGCCGTTCGATGACATCTTGAAGAAAAATTCCAAGTTCGAATGGACTGAAAAGCATGAACAAGCCTTTCAAGATTTAAAGTTGTACATGTCAACGCCTCCCCTACTCTCAAAGCCTCAAGAAGGTGAGCCATTTTGTGTTTACTTAGGCCGTGTTTAGAAAGCCGCGATTAGTGCCGTCCTGGTCCGTGATCAAGATGGCGTCCAGCAGCCAATATACTATGTAAGTAAAACACTGATCGATGCGGAAACCAGGTATTCACACCTTGAAAAGTTAATATTAGCTTTAATTTCTGCTTCAATTAAATTAAGGCATTATTTTGAAACGCATATCATTGTCATTCGTACTAACTATCCAATAAAAAGTGTAATGAGAAAACCAGAAATGTCAGGAAGGATGGCCAAATGGTCCGTTCAACTAAGTACTTATGACATCAAGTATGAGCCTAGAACAGCAATAAAATCACAAGCACTTGCAGACTTTGTGGCAGACTTTAGTCCAAGCATGCAACCAGAAGTAGAACTTGAAGTCCAACAACTCCAAGATGGGGACATCCTGCCGATGGGGACTCTGTTTTTTCAAGAAACTTACCACAGCATCCCTAGCAAGCGCCTCCTCTACATCAACCAAGCCCGTCTCATCCACATTTATCACCTTCTTAGAACTAATCTTCCTCTTCTTCACCCTTGCTCCTACAGATGGTGCCTCCATCTCTCTCTTAGGCACCAGAAACTGATTGCTTGCCTAAGTTTGCCCAACGAAATCTTGAAGATCCTTTAGAGAAAAAGCAGTAGTAGACTTTGAAACTATCAAGAAAGTGCGCTGTCAGAAGAAAGCAGGATCCAGATACACGAAGAAAAAATTTTTTATAGACAAGATTTAAAGATCTTACCAGTAGACATTTCGGTGGACTGTAGTATCTCCTTGTCCTCAGAAATTGCTAAGGCTTCAAAAGGCTGGAAAGATCGCTCCCCCTCTGAGAACTCCAACAACCTTCTCACCTTCCCAATTGTCTCGACAGATGGAGGGAAAATCTTAGCCCAATCAAAAGATGCAAAAACAAAACAAAGAAAATTACAACAAGTAAGTGCGGGAAATAAGGGAAAATTGAAGTTTGAAAGAGGGATACCTTCCCTATTCTATTCAGTCGCCAAGAAATCTCCTTCCTCTAAGGAATTTTTCTTAACAAAAAAGTATTTCGATTTCCAACCCCTATCATTCACGGTTACTTTCAAAAATAGAGGTTTCATGCCTGACCTAGTCTTAAGGAGGTATCTCGTGGAACCAAAAGTTTGAAGCTCGTATACAAAGGCCAACTCCCTCAAACCTATGTCTAAACCGAATTCACGGTTCACTCGCAAAACACAAGAAAAGATCCTCCAAACCATAGGCATCAGTTGGACAAAAGTGAGGTTAGTTTTTCTAAAAAACTCATTTATCAGTGCAGGGAAAGGAAAACAAAAACCTAGAGTGAAGGGGTATTCATAGAAACAAACCCATTGCGGAGATACAAAATCAGACCTAAGGAAAACATTAAAGGGCCTAAAGATGGTAGAATCCGGGAAGCAGTGACGATCTTTGACAGATTCAATCAATTCGTTGTTGAAAACACATATTTCCTCATCTGGTTTTGCCAACAAACCTTCGCATGAAAACCCCCCATCCTCGTTCAAACTCAAAGGGTTTTTCGCAGCCTTGCCCTTTTTCAATTTAACCATTTTTTGAAAAAACAAAAAGGGAGAAAAAGAGAGGGAAAGATTTTACCTTGAAGAGGAAATCACTGCCGTGAAGAAGGAGATGAATGAAAACGATTGAAAAAAGTGGAGAAGAAAGTGAAAGGGAACTTGGTTAAAAACCCTAGATCCTTGGGGTAGTTACGCTAATTAAGTGGAATTAAACTCCTCAACTGCCACGTATCTCTGCAAAATTAATTAACTGCCAAGCTTCTAGAAGGAAGTAGAAAAACTGTCCTTTTAAATTCATTTTAAAGACAAATTTTGGGGACAATTGTTGTGGGTAAATTCAGGATTGCTACATCTTGAGTTGTTGCCAGCATGTCGTCATCTTCACACCCGTAGTCAAGGTAAAAATTACATACATAATTAATTCATTATTTATTTATTTCTGTTATATTTAATTACATGGGTAAAAGAACGTGGGAAAAACATGTTCCATGGACTCCTTTCAACGGTTGGAGAGACCAAGTCAAGATAAAGATAACATTGCCGAAATTCTAGGGAAGTTTGTTAGGATTTAAGATTATCTCTTGTTATTTTTTCCTATTTAAAAGCTTATGGCTGGAACACATCACACAGACACGCACGCATTACTCACACACAGTTCACAAATACTTTGTAATCCGCCATAGCTTCATCTTTTGTAACTCAGAGATATTAATGCAATTGTTTGGGAAGGTAGGTGCTCATAATCACCTCCCGAGGTTTTGTGCCGGCGAGATAGTTATCTCAAGGGTTTTCCTCGTTACATGATCGAGCCATCCTAGTTTCATTGTTACACCGATTATATTCCATTTTCACCCTCCTTAGCTTTATTTCGAATTTCTCCATTGTTGATTGTTTTTTACCAAAACAGATACCGATCTGGAGGCTGAGATTAAGGCAAGGAATGCTTATCGGGATGAGATGGAGACAAAGTATAAGGATGCTGAAGACAAGCTTGCCAACCTTGCCGCCGAGAATCAGCGACTTAGGGATGACAATTTTGTCAAAGCTAATCAGGTCACCAAACTTAAGAATGACCTTGAAGCGGCCAAAATGAAGGCTGACAACGAGACTATGGATGCGTACGACAATACGATCCTTCATACATTAAGGTCCGTTGCTGCTGATGCCGACCAGAATCCTGCTCTCACCCCCGCCAGGATAGCGAAATGGGGCTCAGAGACAATTTTCAGCGAGCACAGCCGTAAGGGACACACCCTTGTCCCTTATAGCGAAGATGAGCTGACCCAACTGGCAGAGGAAGACACGGTTCTCGGCAAAGCCCCCTGGCATGTTCCAGCTATCCGCGCTGACAATGTAATTCCCGCATGGGTTGACCTCTCTCAGAAGAACAAGGATGCCCTCAATGCCGCTTATGAAGGCCAATGATTTTCTTGCTTTATGATTTATAATTGCCGCAAACACTTTTTATTTTTAACTTGGGTCTGTAACAAAACAATTTACTTTCTGTCTTTTAATTTTGCCTTTCGTACTTTGCAATCGTAATTTGTCGCAACCACTTTACTTTACATCTCGATGGTGGGCCTTCGTGCCTAAACAATTTGTAATAACTTTTGTCGCCTTTGCGACATTTTATCTTATGCTTTTGTTGCTTATCATTTAATTCTCGCCTTTGTGAATGTTTCTTTCTTTGCTTTGCTTTCTATGACCTGCTTTAAATTCCCACTTGCTTTAAATTCTAACTTTTGCATGTCGCCTGTCTTATCTTTCGACAACTCTAACTTTGCTTTGATAGTTTATCAAAGATTGAATCTAATCACCTTATCTCTGTAGGTGTTAGTGCCCTAGGCCTATAGAGATAGACCTTTATGTAATGCCGTTGTTCATTTATATAAGAGATTGTTTCTTTGATTATTATATGTGTTTGCATGTTTAGTTATAATAATCGTGTCCCTAGTACTTATGAAGCACTAGTATGAAGTCTAATGGATAATCATGTGATGATTATATGCATGGAGATGCACATTAGATTCATGGGTACTTGTTAGAGAACAAGGTACTGGACTTGACCCATTATGAGATTTATGTCATGGTCATATGTCATAAATAAATCTCATATAGTTATATCATTGATATCCTTTGACCTGAGATTATCATCGTCTTCCGCTCGATGAATATCTTGTTTGATATAGTTTAACGTTGTCTTTAACCGGATGACAATAAGGGCTATCATTGGCATGGTATGATTCTTGTTGGGAAGAATGATAAGTCAAGATGGAAAATTGTTCCTCGTAAAGAGAGATGTTTGCTAGGCCACTCGTAAGTAAGATTGATGTAGTGCATGGCCATGCCCGAATGAATTAATGTGATTAATATCATTCGATTGATCAATTTGCTTGGTAACGAGAAAGCATTGAACAATATGAGTTGACGTGGACCATGACTCATGTTCAATATAACATCGTGTGACAATGGGATTGTGATATGTTCTATGTAGGAAATCGAACTTAATATTATATTATTTGGGTAGGCATGATGGCTTGCTAGAGTCCGCTCATGTCTTATGAGGATCGATATGATCGAACTTATTGCCAACATAATATAGTCCTATGGGGTCACACGCATCGAACGAATTGTCAAAAATGGAATTATGGATTCTGGTGCAATGGGCGACCGCCCAAGTGTACTATGGGCGACCGCCCACAAGTCAATGGTTGACTTGGGCGACCGCTCAAAGGGTCATGGGCGACCGCACATGTTATTCGAAAACTGGACATTGGAGACTGTCTAAGTGGGCGACCGCCCATGCTAATGTGGGCGACCGCCTATGTGAGATAAGGCGAATAGGCACTGTACTCATGGGCGACCGCCTATGCCTTGGTGGGCGACCGCCCATGTGCCGAACTGTGCTGAAACCGGTTTTGTTTAGGGTTTTAATAGGGTATAATATTTATAACGTATAAATACTATCCCTCTTCAACCCTAGCAGCCAAGTGACGAATTTTGAGTTTAGAGAAACACAAAATTGAGAGGTTTTTCAATTGTGAATTGAAATCATCACACCAATTCCATAACACTTCATAGATTGAAAGGAGTTTCAATTGAGGGATCTAGCAATCCTCCTAGAAGAGTTCTAGGGTTCGTTCATCGCGTGGATACACATAGAGGATCTTCGCTCTTCAAGATCTTCTGTTCGTGATTCAACAATCGTTCGTCAAGGATTCACAAGGTCGTTCAATCTGGAGTTGGGTCAAGTTTATCAACGACAAAAGCACTCAAGTTTGGTATTTCTATTTCATCTTTCTTAATTAATCATCTAGAACGAGTTCTAGGGCTTCGGGTTTTTCGAGTTATTGCATTATTCCGCTGCGCATGGACCCTCGAAACCCAACAGTGGTATCAGAGCCCCGTTCATGATGTTTATATTAGAAAAATCATGATAATTAGATAATGTGATTATGTTAATTTTCATGATGTATATGATCTAGAATGTGAAATTGTACGAGTTTTGCTTGTGAAGTAATTGTATATAATGATATACCATGATTATGAAATTGAAATATATGATTAATATGATTAATCTAGATTATGGGATGTCAATTTCATTAATATGATTAATGTGATTAATCTAGGATATTTGTGAAGTGTTACTTAGTATATTGGCTGGACACCAAAACCTTCCCCACAGGCACTTCGATGGAAGTGTGGAATAAATTTGGAGCACGTGGCCGCGTACTAGTAATTACTGATCAAATGTGATTTGTGTTGCATCATTCCATGTTCATAATTATGCTCATATAGTTTTCATGAATCAACCTTGGCATGTTAATTGATAAACATGAAAATTGAACCTTCTTTGTAATTTGAGTTTATTTTATGCCACCCATGTTTAAACACTTGTGAGTACATGGATAGTTTCATGTAGGCTACGCCACAGCGAGGTACATTGATTCTATCTTTGTATGATCTAGATGAGCAAACAGTGATTGCTATACGTTTAACATGGTTGAACTCAATTAGGCTATCAAAACAGTTTTGGGCCTAAGACATAAGATGAGATTGAAACATGTGACATATGATGTCTATAATCTCATAATGATCTAAGAGTCATATATAGATATGATTGATAAATGTTATCTACCTTTTTAGTTTAATTTTGAGCAGTCGTGCCATAGCCGACTTGAAATTAAATTAAAGTTGGGTCTTAGCCTATTAAATTATATTATGCATGTTTGTGTAAGAAGGTTATATAATTTAGTGGGAGTATTTGTGAAATACGTTAATTAATCTTTTAAATGAATTGGTACTTATATGTTGCATATCTTTGTAGATCAATGGTAAACACTAATCAAAACATGTCACTGCGATCAGTCCTTGAGAAGGACAAGTTAGAGGAGAATGGCAACAACTATGTGGATTGGATCCGCAGTTTGGGAATTGTTCTCAAACAAGAAAGGAAGTTGTACATTCTTGATGGACCCGTTCCACCCGAGCCTGCGGCTAATGCAACTAAAGCTGAAAAGGACCAACATAAGAAGCATGTGGATGATTCTATTGATGTTGGTTGCTTGATGCTTGCTACCATGTGTAAGGCCCTTCAGAAGGACCTTGTACACATGGAAGCCTATGATTTGGGAAATCATTTGAAGAAAATGTTCCAGTTGCAAGCACGTCAGGAAAGGTTTGACACTATGAAGGCTCTTCATTCATGCAAGATGATTGAAGGACAACCTGTTGGGCCTCATGTGTTGAAAATGAAGGGTCACCTCGAACACCTTGAGAGGCTTGGATATCCTATCCAGTTAGAGCTGGCTACGGATATGATATTGCATTCACTCCCTGAAAGTTATAATCAGTTTTTTCTGAATTATAACATGAATGGGATGAATAAATCTCTGTCTGAATTGCATGGGATGCTAAAGAATGCAGGGAACAATATTATCGCCTCTGCGACAAGATTCTTTAACCAAAATTTCTTGTTCCATCTTGTTCCATTTTGTTCCAGGCGCCTGGCCCTCCAAGCCAGGTCGCAATGTTACAGGCGTCTGCGACGCGATGTTCCTGGCGTCTGGTCCTACAAGCCAGCACGCGGTGTTCCTGGCGTCTGCGATGTGATTTTCCTAGCGTCTGGCCCTACAAGCCATCATGCGGTGTTCCTGGAGTCTGCGATGCGATGTTCCTGCATCTGGCCCTGCAAGCCAGCACGCGGTGTTCCTGGCGTCTGCGACGCGATGTTCCTGGCGTCTGGCCCTACAAGCCAGCACGCGGTGTTCCTGGCGTCTGGCCTTACAAGCCACCACGCGGTGTTCCTGGCATCTGCGATGCGATGTTCCTGGCGTCTGGCCCTACAAGCCAGCATGCATCTTCTGCGGCAACCTTTATTGCCTCCATCTTCAAGCTTTAGCGGCATTCTCTACTTGCCTCCATCTTCAAGCTTTAGCGGCAATCTCTACTTGCCTCCATATTCAAGCTTTCCTCTTTTTCGTCATTCCATGCTAAATTCTCGATTCTCGCCTTCGTCCATCCATACATTGATCCATGAAACACAAAATTAACTTTATTAGAATGTTACTAGTATGGATGGCCACAATACAAACATGTCACTGAAAGATTCCCGCCATCTTTTCAATCATATATACAAGTTACATCTTTCCAGAATGACAAATTTTACATAATTTTCCCCCCAAAAGCGATAATCAAAATGCTTAAATTACAAGAAAAGTTATATAACTTTTGCTATCTAGGGTGACAATCAAAATACTGTTGAAGACGCGGCAACTTCACTGATAAAATCTCTTGAGATGATCGACATTCCACGCATTCTTCAGCTCTTTACCATCTTGTTTCTTCAGCTTGTAAGTTCCTTCACGAACAAATTTGGTCACCTGAAACGACCCCTCCCATTTTTCATTCAGCATAGTAAACCCAGGCTTTGGTCCCGTGGCCTCCGCACTTCTAAGAACCCAATCACCGACATTAAATAATCTCTTGTTAACTCGCTTGTCGTGTTGAGCCTTCATTTTCTGCTTATAATTTATCATCCTCATTCTCGCTTGTAGCCTCTTCTCGTCACTAAGGTCCAAATCGTTGCAACGCCTCTGGCCATTTCTCGCCTCATTATAAAAAGTCACTCGATATGTAGGCAACGCCATCTCGGCCGGTGCCATGGCCTCAGATCCATAAGTCAGTGTGAATGCCGTCTCACCAGTTGAGCCCTTTATGGTGGTTCTAACATACCACAATGCCGTCGGTAATTCTTCCAACCAGGCACTGCCTCTTCCTTCTAGATTCTTGCAAAGGGCGGCAATGATCTGCTTATTTGCCGCCTCAGCCTGCCGATTACATTATGGCCTATACACCGCCGACATCCAGTGCTTCACATTCATTCTCGCACATTCTGCGGAAAACTTCTTCCCAAACTGTGTTCCATGATCAGAAATGATAACTCTAGGCAACCCATATCTACACCAAATATTTTCCTGAATAAACTTGATCACATTATCTTTACTGATTGTCGCCAAGGCCTTCGCTTTAGTCCACTTCGTAAAATAATCAACGGCGACAACTACATGCTGACATCCTCCCTTGGCCTTTGGGAATGGCCCAATCAAATCTATTCTCCACATGTCGAACGGGCATGTCGCTACGATCGGGGTCTGCTCAGTTGCGGGTTGCCACAGAATATTGCCGAATCTTTGGCACTTCTCACATTTCTTCACATAATCCTCAGCATCTTTCCTCAAACTGGCCCAGTAATGCCCATGAAATAAAACTTTTTCCGCCAGTGATCTCGCCCCTGGATAGCCTCCGCACACGCCTTCGAATATTTCAAACAAAACCTTTGGCACCTGGCTTGGCTCTATATAGGGATGCCGAAACCCGACCCGAACCCGAAAAGACCCGACCCTAATAGGTCGGGTTTGGGACTCAAAATTGAAAACCCGCCGAGTTTTTATAGGGTTCGGGTTTACCCCCGCCCCGCCCTGAACCCGCCCCGATTAGCTAGGAAATTACAAAAATACCCTTACCTGATTAAAGATGCATAGGGTTAGGGTTCCCTCAGTCCCCGTTCCTTCATTTCTCTCCCAATTCTTTTCCTCTTCTCTCCCACTCCCAGTTCCACTTCCCACAGCGCCGCACCCCACCGCAGTCTGCAAGCCAATCCCTCCCACTTCCCAGTTTGTGCCGCACTGGGAATTATGGGTAAATATTGAACTCAAATTCAAGTTCTTTATGCGTTTCTGTGATATTTTGGATTGATGATTGAAATTTTCATTTATAGCTTCCCGGGTAGCACTCCACTTCATTTAGCTGCACGAGGGGGTTCCATGTATTGCATAAGAGCATTATTGGCTTGGGGAGCAGATAGACTTCAAAGAGATGCATCTGGGTACTGATCTCTTTTCCTTCTTAATCCTGTAGTTTCGATTTTCCTTGCAACTAATTTGTGCATCATGTCCACAACTCCAATTCAAGAAAAAATATCTCCAAATATGTTCAAACTTTCATTTTGGTTGTTTTCCTGCTTTGTTTCTGTTCTGTTTAAATTTTTGGTTTAAATTTTTGGGTTGTTCAAACTTTCATTTTGGTTAACTCGGGGTGGGGCGGGGCGGGCTTGGGTAGTGCAAGTAATGGGGCGGGGCGGGTTCGGGAAAGGGTAGATGACTATAGGGGCGGGTTTGGGAAATGCAAAACCCGTCCCGAACCCGCCCCGTTGCCATCCCTAGCTCTATACATCTCATCAGCGGCTTCGAAAATGATTTTCTATACAAAATACCATCCTGCACTGTAAACCGCAGCGAGGTCACCTTAACCAACTTAGCCCTTTCCTCGTCAGGCGACAATTCCCCCTTGTCCAGAAAATCTTTCATTTCCATCACCCAATTTCTCTCAGCCTCCTCAATATCCATCACTACGGGCCTATTGATTGCCGGTATAACAACATATTCAATTATGGGCTCACTAGCCGCCTCATTCATTTCGCCTTCGGCCGCTCTGCTTAACGCATCTGCCTCGGAATTCTCAATCCTATCAATTTGCACCAGTTCCCAAAATTCAAACCCGCTCGAAATGCTTCTCGCCAAGTTACAATACTTTATCAAAACTATGTTTACCACCCCATACTCGCCTCAGACTTGATTCACAATCAGCTGAGAATCAGAATGAACCACAATCCTTCTCACCCCAATGTCTCTTGCCTTTTCAATTCCCGCCACCAAGGCCTCATATTCTGCCTGGTTGTTCGACATTGAAAACTTGAATCTGAATGCCTTCTCATATTTACACTCCTCATCAGGTGATACCAAAATTATTCCCGCTCCTCCCCTATCCTTTGCCGACGAACCATCTACATACAAAACCCAACATTCAGCCGACCTCTCCCTCTCCAAAACTAGGCACTGCTCATTTTGCCGCCTTTCTCTTTCCTGTCTCCTCAACTAATTCCACCTGAGATTTGGTGAATGAAGTTTCAAAAATGAAATCAGCTAGAGCCTGCGCCTTTATCGCTCTGCGAGATTCATACCTTATATCAAACTCCGTCAACTCAATTGACCATTTTAACAATCTTCCCCCCGAGTCAGGCTGCTGCAAAATCTTTCTTAATGGGGCATTAGACAACACAAAAATAGTATGGGCGATAAAATAAGCCCTCAACTTTCTTGCCGCCACCACCAGCGCATAAGCCAACTTCTCGGCATTAAAATATCTCGATTCAATCTCGCTCAGAGCCTTCAAAACATAATAAACTAGCCTTTGAATACCTCCATCCTCTCTTACCAAAACTGCGGCAACCGCATAATCTGAAGCCGCCAAATACACAAATAATTCTTCCCCCTCAATTGGGCTGCACAACAAAGGTGGCTTCCCCAAATACGCCTTCATTTCTTCAAATGCCACTCTACACTCTTCATCCCACTCAAACTTCTTCCCGCCTTTCAGCACCTTGAAAAAAGGTAGACATCTTTCCGCGGATCTAGAGATAAACCGCCCCAATGCAATTATCCTTCCATTCAGCCGCTGGATCTCGCGGATAGACATTGGAGGCGAATTGTCCAGCAAAGCCTGAATTTTCTCTGGGTTGGCCTCAATCTCGCGCCTATTCACCAAAAACCCTAAAAAATTTCCCGCCGTGACTCCAAAGATACACTTACTAGGATTCAACTTCATTGAATTCCGCCTCAAATTCTCAAAAGTTTCTGCAAGATCTAGCAAATGATTATTCTCCTTTGTCTTAATCACCATGTCATTAATGTACGCTTCAATATTCCGCCCAATCTGCGACTTAAGCACCTCATTCACCATCCGTTGATATGTCGCCCCAGCATTCATTCTTCAATCAGAATGGCATCATTTTATAACAAAAATTTCCCTTTGGGGTCCTGAATGCCATTTTCGCCCTGTCCTCCTCGGCCATTTTGATCTGATGGTACCCAGAATAAGCATCAATAAAACTGAAGACCTTGTGGCCGGCAATAGAATCAACCAATTTATCAATCTTTGGTAAAGGATAGCAATCCTTGGGGCATGCCGTATTCAAGTCCGTAAAATCTATAAACATCCTCCATTTCTTGTTAGACTTTAAAACCATCACTGGACAGGCCAACCAAATAGGATATTGTATCTTCTCAATAATTCCCGCCTTCAATAGCTTGTCAACCTCCTCCAAAACTGCAATCTCCTTCTCAGACGACAAATTCCTTACTTTCTGCTTGAATGGCTCTACATTTGGATCAACATTTAAACAAAGCATAGCCACATTCTCGTTAATTCCCCTCATATCTTCAGGCCGCCAAGTAAATACATCCAAATTCTCCTTCAAAAATTCAACCAAGCATTCCCGCTCATCCCGCGACAATTGTTTACCAATCTTTATTTTCTGATCTGGAAAATAACTGTTCACTTCCACCTCCTCCAATTCTTCTCCCGCTTGAATGTCAGGCTCATCCCTCACTTGCAAAGTTTCAACCTCCATTCTTTTCCTTTTCTTTCCCTTGGCGACAATCGCCTTCCTGGGATCAGCAAAGACGTTCCCATTAGGCCGCCCCTCTGAATCCTCCACCTCAACGATCTCGCAATCCTCATCAGACTCATCAATAATTTCTTCAACAATTTCCTCAATCCTCGGCTCTGCCACATGCACCAACCTCACAACCCTTGCATAGCTCAAATTCTGGGCCACATTCACTACTTCCACTGCAAAAACTGTTCTCGCCATCAACATCCCGCTCAATCTCCTCAATCTCAGGTTCCCGCCTTTTAACCACATCAATTTTCTGCTCAGGAGCATTATCCTCAGGTTCTCGCACCTCACTCACTTCATTTCCAGATTCTCGCACAATAATCACACCAGATTCTCGCACACCCAACTCATCCGATTCCTGCACCTCCTCAACTTCAACTGTCATCACCTCTGGAATTTCCCTGGCCACTGCAACTACCATAGCTGTCCCATTCATCATACTATCTGTCATTATCCAATCAGACTCATCACCCACAACCTCCACAATTTCAACCACACTTATCCTCAATGGGAGAGAATTAGACTTGGTGGTCATTGAGTTTCTGCTTTTCGCCTTGGCTTTTTGCATTTCTTTCTTTTTCCTTATCAATGTGATCACCTCGCTCTTCAAACAACCTACCCCATTGGGAGTAGGATACTTCACCCTTTGGTGGGGAATCGATAAAACCATTTCAAAGCTCAACATGAACGGGATTCCCACTATAGCATTGTAAGGGGAAACAAGGTCAATCACCATGAATTCAATGTTTTCAGTTCTCGCCAAACTTCCCTCGCCAATCTCAAATATCCCTTATAGGGCACCAAATTGGCCTCCATATAGTTCATCCTCTTAAAAGCATCATAATACAAAACATTCCTGCTCGCCCCCGAATCCACCATAACTCGCTGAACTATGTTGTTGCCTGGATACATCGTGATAATTATGGGATGATTCCCGTGACTCTTAGTGACAGCCAATTCTCGCCGGGAAAAGTTGATCACTTTATCTTCGCTGGCGGGATACTGGGGAACATCAAAAGTATGCGACAAAGTCATGATTTGGTTATTCAGTTGGGCCATACTAGGCAACGGGTCATGAATCACATCCACCATATTTCGCTCCTGCCTTCGCTGATCATCTCACTCAACATTCTCCTCTAAATACTCCTTCAAATCTCCCCAGTCAATCTGCATCTGAATCACTCGCCTTAAGTTGTAACAATCATCAGTTAGATGCCCCCTATCTCTGTGATAGATCCCTGGCTGATGAAGTCCCTTCCTTTATGGGGTACAACGCAGGCAGATTTACTCGCTTCAAGATCTCGCTGATTGGGGTGTTCTATCTACTGTACTTGATAATTCTCCTTGGCTGATCGCTTTGGCCACCATCACAGCCACCACCACGGCCCCCACTACCTCCTGCCTGACCTCCGCCCCGATTGCCGCTAGATCATCTCCTATCATCTCGCACCACCTCAACTCTATCCTTAGCCACCTTCTTCACCGCTAAACTTGCCGCATGAGTCCCTTTCACTTCCTGATCCTTCGCACCGCCACAAAATCCTATGACCCTCTTATACAATTCCCCCGTCGTCTCCGGCAATCTCATGCCCAACTCTTGCTTAAAAGGACATGGCAGAAAACTGGCATTGTATAACATGATTATCTGGCTCTGGTCAATATCAAAAATTCGGTTTGCAATGCTCATGAACCTGTCCATAAAGCTTGCAATACCCTCTCCCTCTTTCTGCTTAAGGCTGCACAACTCTTGCTTCCGCACTGGCTGTGACCCAGATGCACTGAATCTCGCCAAGAATTTCCCCTTAAAATCCTGGTAACCAGTTATCGGCTCTGGGGACTAAGCCAAAAACCACTCCAAGGCATGATCCGCCGATGTGCTTACCAAAGCTCTACACAACACCGCCTCATTTTCAGTTAACAAAGACATTGTCGCCTCAAACCCGCGTACATGGGTTCTCGCCCTAGAATCCCCAGAGTAACTCGACAGATTAGGCATGTGGAAACTTGGATCTGGGGCAACACTCTTAATACATTTCGCAAATGAGGCCATAAAGGAACTCTTCTCTTCCACCTTCTTCGTTCCCGTCTCTAACTCTTTAATCTTTTTGGCCATTTTTGCCATCTCATTCTTCCATTTCTCCTTCTCGTACTCCCTATCTTTCCTTTCTTGTCGCCTACGCTCCCTATCCTGCGGCGACTCCTCATCATGATGATGCCTTTCAGAATGTCGCGAATGATGCGACCTCTCCTCAAAATGCTTGGATCGACTGGGCACATAATCCTTATCAAACATCGAACCACTACCTGACTCATCGCTTTCATACTCATAATAATAAGATTTCTCCCTTAAATTGCCAGACTTGTGGTATATTTTCTCGACCTTCCTCTTAACAGCAGCCCCTTCTGATCTCGCCTTTTCTTGATCTCGCCTGTGCTCCCCGGTTTTATCTTTAGGCGGCGGCATGTCCCTCGCCCGCCTTGGCTCCTTGGCCACACTCACACTGGCTTCTCGCTCACCACCTAGTCCCTTTCCCACTGCCTCAACCAATAAGTCCTGCGGGATGCGAGAAGGCTCCATATCCATTTCCCTCAACTTTTGATTATTTGCGAGAACTCGTAGCAACAATTCATTGTCTGCCCTCAACCTATCTGCCTTCGCCCTAGCATCGTCATTCTTGGATGGGGCGGGAATTTGCCCTTCAGCCACTGCCTTGGCCTTATCAGTCTTTGCCCTAGCTTCCCGCCCACTTTCTTGCCTGATGGCAGAATCTGTCTTCATAGTATGCATTGAGACCTCCCTTTCAGACCCCCCGCCTTCGCGAACCTCCTTGGGATTAGGGGTCGCCAACGTCAAATTCTGTGCAGCCTTCGAATGGGTTGCTTTGTCTTGACCCATACCAACAATTTTTAAACTGACAAACAAAGATTCAAGCCAAAAGACACCAAGCCAAACAACACCTTTACAAACAGAACAACTACTGACAGCCTTATAATAGCACTTCTGACAGAAAACAACCTTACGCAAACTACCAATCCACCACAAGCTTCAACATAATAAACAACTTACACTACCAGAAACACAACACTGACAGCCACTGACAAACGGGATCTCCTAACTTTCTGACATAAAAAAATGAACAGTGCGCCACCTTCAAAAGTAACCATCAACAAACACCAAACTCCACCGGACTAACAAAGAAGAACGGTCAGTCAAGGCAACGGAACCAACTGATGCTACACAGCCAAATGTGTTGCACAGGATCTGAGCTAAACTGCTAACAATGGATACTCCGACTGGTCCTTTTTCGAATGGTCAAATACGTCACCTACACACAAGTAAGAACGTGAACTAAGCCGGGGGTGGCTCCAGCAAAACCCCTCCGGCGTGATAATAAGTGACTGGTAACTGAGCTTGATAACAATGGAAATTTAGAGAGAGAGAGAGAGAGAAAGAGCTTAGAGAGAGTGAGAGAGACTTACAAATAGTGTTTTCTCCAAGGTTTATATACTACCATGCAGCATGTGCCTTGCTGAATGCGCGCTCGCCCGAAAAAAATATAATATATATATAAGATATATAATATATAATGATAAAAGAGGAGTCGCCACGCCATGCTTAAGAGGTGCATTTTGAAAAACCTTTGAAAGAGAACGGGTTCGGGGGTCAGATTACGTGTTGGGAAGAACCGAGAGTTCACCCAACACGCCTCGTCCGTGAACGAGTCTTTCAAATCGAACATCCAAGCAATCCATAAGTGTGTGCAATCATAGATAATGAACAAGTGTAGTAAACATGAATTTCATTGATTTGGAAAGAGACTTACAACTTGTGAACCAATTATTCGGGGAGGCCACATCCCTTATACATCAGATCCATACAGATTACAAGGGGAAATGGTATCTGCAAATGGTCACATAGTGTCGCGTGACACAGGATATGAGTGACCAAAGGTGTCGCGTGACACAGGATCATACACATGCACAAAGTGTCGCGTGACACACAGTGTCCATCTGCAGATACCTATAGATTTGAACTCAACAACACCAATAACCAACACAGATGCAATTGATTACACAGATTAGCTTCGAAATGGAGAAGTAACAATAATTCAACCCCGGGAGTGTGGATATGGAGAGATCCACACTCCCTTGGGATCTAAACAACAATTTCAACAACTATTCAACAATGAACACCCAATTATTCAGATCATCCAAGTTAAACAGAGAGATTGCGATTGGGATTCAATAATCTAGATAGATAGAGTTTGATTATTGAATCTAAGGGAGGTAAGACAATAAAATTATCCAATTAGCAAAGTAGGAGAGAGAGAAGAGGGGGTTGAGGGTGTTACCCTTGTTGCTTCCACGAAATCTGTATCAAGTTAGATACAGAACCCTTCAATAACAGC
Source organism: Adenophora triphylla var. japonica (assembly GCA_022495995.1). NCBI lineage: Eukaryota > Viridiplantae > Streptophyta > Magnoliopsida > Asterales > Campanulaceae > Adenophora > Adenophora triphylla. Next base: position 69,804 of record JAFEMH010005628.1, read on the forward strand.
TTCTGGTCCTGGAAATCTTGGGAAAATCAGTGGAATGTGGATCTAAGAGGTGATGAGGGAAGTGGGTTTGATTGGAGGAAATTGGGGGTAGGTTAGGGGTAGGAGAGAAAGAGAGGTGTCTGTTTAGTGTGTGTGTGTTACGTCGCAATTCCTGCAGAGTAACAGTATGTCAAAATCTGGATCCATTTCTAAGAGGGGGAGGGTCTTATTTATAGGCTGCAGTTAGTGGTCACCATGTGTCGCACGACCTTACGTAACCACTTTCCATGCCTCGATGTGTCGCGTGACACAAGGTGACACCAACTGCTTTTGGCGCCAAAACCAATTTCTGGAACATTCAGGCATAAATACCTAAAAAGTACAAAAGGGTTTATTCCCAGCAGGTCCTTTGGCATGAGCAAGGTACCAAAAGGTACTTCCTTCGCGGAAAACTTATGAAATGTTTTCGAAAGTCTCAGGATAGGCCGGGAATTTACCAAAACGCCCCTTAATGCAATTTTATTACCTTAAAATGCACCTAAAAGGGTCGCGAATTGGATTGGCGTACTTACAGAGCCCCTCGACAACGTCACTTTTGGAAAAAGTGAGGTTGTCGACAAAATAAGACCCAATCCCAATGAGCGGCAAGGGATAAGGCGGAGGGCTGGACGGGTGATCTGGGGAGATTGGATGGCTGGACCTTTTTGAGAAAGGATTCCTACGTATCCCTAAAAGGGAATCAAGCCAAATCGTAGTTCGGAAATAGAACTGACAAGAAGCAAGGAAGGGTAGAGATGGGTTTTCATACCTTTGCTGTGCTTACCTGTGGCTGTCGGAGGGCTGGTGCTTCTGCGGGTGGTGAGTAGCTGCCAGAGGGTCTCATGCTACTGCCGTTGGTGCAAAGTTGTAGCTGGCGGAGGGTCTCATGCTGCAACTGGGGGTCGCGAGTAGCTGCCGGAGGGTCTCATGCTACTGCTGCTGGTCTTCGTGGATACCGGAGGGACTCATACCACTGGGTGTTGGTGCAGGGTAGCTTCCAGGGGAATCACGCTACTCCTGCTGGTCTTCGTGGATGCCGGAGGAACTCATACCACTGGGTGTTAGTGCAGGGTAGCTGCCAGGGGACTCACGCTACTGCTGCTGGTCTTTGTGGATGCCGGAGGGACTCATACCACTGGGTGTTGGTGCAGGGTAGCTGCCAGGGGACTCACGCTACTGCTGCTGGTCTTCGTGGATGCCAGAGGGACTCATACCACTGGGTGTTGGTGCAGGGTAGTTGCCAGGGGACTCGTGCTACTGCTGCTTTTACTGGGATAGGTGTAGCTGCCAGGGGACTCACGTTACTGTCATTGGTGGCTTACTGGCTCTGTTAAGTGCGGGATGGTCTTTGTTGACGATTGGTTGGCTTTGGAATCTTGAGCTTTGCTTGGTAGGACGGGGCTTTTGCTTGCTAGGGAGCGGGCTTTTGTTTGTACTTTGGGGCCACTGATCTGGTAGGACGGGAACTTTGCTTGCTAGGGAGCAGGTTCTTGTTGGTGCTTTGGCGGCGAGGCCACTGATCTTGGTGCGCCTTGCTGGGGAGACTAAAATAGATACGGACTCTTCTGTCTCGGTTTTGGCTGAGGGCCAGTCTTCGAGGGTTGATGAGGCTCAGTTGATCATTGTACCTGCGAGGGAAACAACACTCCAAGCACTACATCTAACTATGCTTCTCTGTTAGCACCGATTAAACTATGTTAGCTTGTTTGCACGAGTCTGTCTACTCTGGGAAAGAGATATAATCATTGTATTAAAAGGTTGATTTTGTCGGGTTTGTACATGAGATGCTGGGTTCTGTATCGGGTGAGTGTGTATAGGGATACATATGGTGGGGGCCCTCTCCCGTGCACTTATATAGGAATGTGGGAGGTGTATCGCAGCAACGGCATGTCGGATAGTGCTCTGGGGGCAGCCTTGTCGGGACTCGGGATATTTGATGCTAACCGGGTGTGTCGCCTGACAATCTATGTCTGCTGGACAGGTTGTGTCGCACGACGGGATGAAGCTCGTAACAGGTCCCTTTTAAAATCTTCTCAGGCTTCACTTGTAGAAACTGCCCTTTCATTAGGAGGAACCCAGCAGCCCTATCTTGATAGACAAGCGATTTTTGTGGTCAAGGTTGGAACTTTCAACTGCAATGGAGCATTACAACCAAGAAGTAGCTTCTCGGGAGTATCAATTCCGTCAAGATTTCCTCGAAATTTCACATTATCACCGGAGACATTATAGGGGGCTCATTGATGGGAGGTATGGTATGCCATGTCTTTGGTCGTTGAAGGACTGGAGGATTGACTAGGAGTTGATCCGGGCTGCATCCTGCTTTTGGGATTCAGAACGGCACGTATTTACTCTGTCATATAATGATCTGACACCCACCATAGAGGACTTCAGGGCATTGACTGGCCTTAGTGGGTCGATTACTGTAGCATTCCCACAGGACAGGCGATCGATTGTGGAGCAGTTATTAGACTTCCTGCGTTTGCCTTCGGACCAGGTGCCATCAATGATTCTGGGTGGTAAGTTCATAGACTTGACTCGGATGGCTAGATTGCGCTTATCCAGTCCTGAGCTGTTCAACCTTTCCACTTCTCTGGACATGTTTATGCTTTTTAGTTTATCGGCTCATTATTTCTGTGGGTACATCGGAGTCTGTCCGAGCACATTGCTAGAGATTGTCTGGCAACTCAGAGGCGACCGAGGTGTGGATCTTCGTCAAATCTGTTCTGGGCAGGGGGAGATGGACATTGTACCCTTGCTACTGGCTGAGACTTATCATGGCCTTGATAGGCTAGCAGGGGGATCAGGCTTTATGGGTGCGGGCAGCCCCAGTTTATTGTCTTTGTGGCTTTATGAGAGGCTACGCTTGATCATGCCACTTCCAGCAGGTCAAATTGCTATGCCTTGGGTGACGGGTCAACGCAGAGTGCTGAGGGATGCGGTCGCTGACAGCTGGCAGAGGAGATTGACGCGATACGGGACAGCTGATCTGAACTTCTGGATTCCCGGGTGGAGGTTACAGACTATGAGGGACATTCAGGATGGGTCAGTGGTGGTCCGGCTGCCAGGCTTGCATGTATCTTCATTCTGTATCCCCTCATTAGTGAGCAGGCAGTATAGGTACCCTCAACAGATTGTCCGAGCTTTGAGGGAGAGGTTGACGAATGATGTTGTCCCGTTGGCTATGACCGAGCCCCAGACTATGTAGTTTTTCAGCAGATCCTTTCTGGAGGGTTTCTTTCCCACTCGTACACTTCTTCGACAGTCCAGAGGGATTACATTCTTGACCACGGAGTACTTGATCTGGTATGAGGAGCAGCAGGGTCCTGTGCAGTTGGCAATAGAGGCTCGTCGTAGGGAATACTTGGGAGCAGATTACCCGACCAGTCGGTCTTTCAGAGATACAGAGGCCCAGGGGAACCCAGATAATGTCACCAGTGATGTTGCTGAGGACTATTGGAGGCAAGAGATCCGGAGAGCTGCTCTGAGGGATGATCCAGAAGTGGTAGCTCGCAGAGAGGCCTTGAGACAGGAGAGGATTGCTAGGGCCGCTTTGAGGGAGACTGGTCTGATCGAGCCACCAACATGCGTTATACCTGAGCTGGGACGAGCTCAAACCGACTTGTTTGACATTCCTAGGCCAAGGACCTCCCGGGGACCGAGGAAAAGGAAGAACAGAGATGCGAGTTCGGGAGCGGGAACGAGCTTCTAGAAACTTTTCTGAGAGATAGGAGACTCTATTTTTTTTAGAGAGAGGTTTATTTGATGGAGCATGAGTATCCCTTGATTAATTTAATGCAGATGAAATAGATGTTAGCACTTTAAAATTCATTGCTCTTTTTTTTTATTCGCAACAAGTTAGTTGAGTCAAAAGCAGGTCGTGCTTGAAATCATCAACAAGAATATTAACTCAAAATGAACCTTTGAAAAGCCTTGGAACTGTAATCAAAACACATTTTGGCAAGATTTTGAGGTTTTGCAGCGCTTTAGACCGAACCACAAGTGGTTGCCTACGTTCCCCTTTTACAAAGAGAACTAAGGGGCTCAGGTCTCCGTAGTTCGACTCAATCAACTTTTGTGTTTAAAGAAAGGGGAAGACAGAAGGGGGACATGGTGAAACCCTATTTTTTACCTAGACCGCCCTTTTTTAGGGTTTTCAGCCTAGCTGGGTATATTCTTTTAGCACCGGGCCCGTCCCTTATTTTTGCATGGACTGCCTTTTGAGAGGTTTTCAGTCTCATCTAGGACAATTTTTATTGCGCCTTTATTTTCATTTCTTTTCTTTTTTTTATACAGAGGGGGGAAAAGACTCGATCACACATAATACCGCCGCAACTTGTCTCCGTTGACGGGGTGCAAAAATGGGTTACCATCCAGATCTGTTTACTGCATTGCTCCTCCGGAGAATATCTTCTTCACCAGAAAGGGTCTGACCCAAACAGGTGCCCATTTTCCCAATGCACTGTTCTGATTCGAGGGTTTCATTTTGAGGACTAGATCACCAACCCTGATGTCCCTGGGCTTCACTCTTTTGTCAAAAGCACGGGCCATTCTCTTCTAATATGCCCGGTTATGCTCCATGACCTTTAATCTGCGTTCGTCTAACAGTGCCAATTCGTTGTACCGACTTTGGAGCCATTCAATCCCATTTACCTCATTCTCGAGCAATACCCTGAGGGATGGACTTTCTAGATCAATGGGCATGAAAACCTCCATTCCGTAGGTCAAAGTATATGGAGTTGCACCAGTAGCAGTCCAAATTAAAGTGCGGTAGCCCCACAATGCTAAATGCAGCTTCTTTAGCCAATCCCTTCCCCGCTCGACCATCTTCTTTATGATTCTATCCATATTCTTATTGGCAGCCTCAACAACACCATTCGTTTGCGGTCTGTATGGTGAAGACTTGTGGCGCTTGACCCTGTATTCAGTAAGCAGACGATCAGTCTCTCCCTCGAAGTGGGTTCCATTGTCAGAAATAATCTCATTTGGGACTCCGTAGTGGCAAAAGATTTGTTCTTTTATGAAGTGAGCTACCTTCTTAGCTGTGAGCACTTTGTAGGATGCGGCTTCCACCCACTTTGTGAAGTAATCTACTGCAACCAAAACAAAGGAGTGTCCATTGCTCCCGGGTGGAGTTATTTTCCCGATGACGTCGATCCCCCATGTTGCAAAGGGCCAAGGAGTTGTCATACAGTATAGATCATGAGGAGGGATGTGGTTTAGATTGGAGAATCGCTGGCATTTCTCACAAGTCCGCACAAATTGGATACAATCAGTCTCCATAGTAATCCAGAAGTAGCCCAGTCTGATAATGCTATGCATAAGGGATCGAGCGTTCATATGAGGTCCGCAGGCGCCATTGTGAACATCTTCCATTACTCTTTGAGCTTTTTCTTTGCTGATACAGAGCAGGAGTAGGCAACCTTCCCTTTTCTTCCATAACTCATTGCCAAGTATGACGTACTGAGCCGATAGCCTTTTCAAAGCTTGCAGACTCTTAGCATGAATACCTTTTAGGTCTCCTTCTTTATCAACGGGGAAAGATGCTTCACCATGCTTGAGATATTGGAAGATCTGGTTGTACCACGGCTCATTGACGGTTTGGATCTCAATTTCACAACAATATGCAGGGTTTTCTCGCCTACCGACCTTGAACGGTTTGATTGACTTTCCTTCTGGGATTTCCACCAAAGAGGCCAGAGTAGCTAGGGCATCGGCAAATCTGTTCTTATCTCACGGCAGGAACTGAAATGACACTTCCTTGAACTGACCGACGAGCTCTGCAATGTAAGCATGATACCTCTGGAGACACGGATCTGTAGTTTTCTATCTGTTGGCGGCTTGATTTATTATCAGTTGGGAATCACCAAACACTTCCAACTCATCCACATGTCGCTAAAGGTCAGCTTCAAGACCGGCTATGCAAGCTTCGTATCCGACTGCATTGTTAGTAACCGAGAAGTTCAGCTTGATAGCTATGGGAGTATGCATGTCATTCGGGTCTACCAGTACCATCCCGATGCCGTTACCTCTTTTGTTCGCTGCACCGTCAAAGAATAACTGCCACCGGTTGCCATTTTCTATAACAAGAATCCCTTCATCTGGAAACTGGAGATCTGGTCCTCGGGCTTCTGTAATGGGGGAATCAGCCAATTGATCTGCCAAAGCATGTCCCTTGATTTATTTCCGAATCACATATTTAATATCAAACTCAGCTAGGAAGAAGGTCCATTTTGCCAATCTGGTGGAAATGTTGCCTCTGTCACCCTGAAACAGGTACTTGATTGGTTCCATTTTGGAGACCAGATGTACTGTGTGGGATAGCATATAGTGCTTTAGCTTTCCGACTACCCAAACCAGAGCTGTGCATGTCTTCTCGAGGGCAGAGTAATTCAACTCGCTACCTTGGAATTTGCGACTGATAAAATATATGGCATTCTCGACCTTGGAGTCCTTCTTCTCTTGCGCTAGCATGGCCCCGATAGTTGTGTCTGTGACTGTCAAGTATAGAAGTAAAGGCTTGCTCTCGTGCGGTGGACAAAGAATGGGAGGATTAACGAGATAAGCTTTGATTATCTCGAAATCTAGCTGGCATTCCTCGTTCCAAATCACTTCCTGATTCTTCTTCAGTAGCTTAAAGATTGGCTCACACATAGAGGTCAGCTGATTGACGAACCGACTGATGTACTGTAGACGGCCCATGAAACCTTTTACTTCAGAGACCGTTCTGGGCGGCTTCATCTCAACAATGACTTTGACCTTTCTAGGGTCTACCTCAATGCCTTGCTCCGTGACCATGTAGCCCAAAACTTTTCCCCGGATAACCCCAAAAGTGCACTTGGCAGGATTTAGCCTCATGGAATGCTCCCGAAGTCTGCTGAAGAACTTCTTTAAATCAATGAAGTGCTGTCCATTTGACCCTTTCGAGTGAATGATCATATCGTCCACATACACTTCAATCTCCCTGTGGATCATGTCGTGGAACAAGGTAGTGACGGCCCTCTGGTAGGTAGCCCCAGCATTCTTCAGCCCAAACGGCATCACAGTGTAACAATAAGTGCCCCAAGGAGTGGTAAATGCCGTCTTGTCCTGATCTTCCTCGGCCATTTTAATCTAATTGTAGCCTGCAAAGCCGTCAACAAAAGACTTGACCTCATAGTTCGCAGTCGCATCTACCAGCATGTCAATGTTGGGCAAGGGGAAGTCATCCTTGGGACTAGCCTTGTTGAGATCCCGAAAGTCTACGCAAACCCGTACTTTCCCATTTGCTTTTGTGACCATTACGATATTTGCCAGCCAAGTCGGATATTCGATCACCTTGATAAAGCCCACCCGTAGGAGTTTCTCAATTTCTTCTTTGACCTGTAAGGACCACTCGGGTTTGATCCGCCTCAGTTTCTGCTTGATCGGCTTAATATCTAGATTCAGGGGTATCCGGTGTTCCACGATAGATGTATCCAATCCAGGCATGTCTTTGTAGGACCAGGCAAAGACGTCAACAAATTCTTTAAGCAACTCAATCAGGGCAATTCGCTCGACTCCGAAGAAGAAGCTACCAATTTGCGTCTCTTTGGGTTCCTCAGTTGTTCCCAGGTTCACCGTTGTCAATACCTCATCGGCAGCTTGGGCCCGACTTTCCTTTTGCTCGCGAACCTGCTTTGAATTATTTTCTAAAATTTGCTCGTCTATTAAGTCTGCATTATCTTCAATTGAATCTGACTTAATTATTTTTAAATCTTGATGATTATTCTTGGTTAAGCGTTTAATTTTTAGATTTGCAATCACGGGATACTCAGAAAGATAGACCATTTTATTCAAAGCGAAGGGAAAAACGGTGTCTACAACGCGACAACGGTCTTCCGTCGTGAGGACATCGGACCGATCGGAGGACTCGAATTCAATTACAAGGGATTTAGGGGAACGACTCAGGACACGAGGGATAAACTTCGACTCAGAGAGACAAGGACGAGGTTTGAGCCCAAGCTTTTTGATCATAGTCTCCCTGTCAGCAACCGGCCCTTGAAATGAAGTCCAGTTCTGCAATGACCTCTCTGCAACGGTCTCCAAACTATTCAGATCCGCAACTACCCCCTTTTTAAATTCCAACAAGGCCACCACCTTGCTGTCAGAGGAAAAGTCAATCAAATCTCTGGGATCTTCAGCAACAACAAACCCTTCTGCAGGTATCTCTTCTGTAAACACGCTGTTTTCGGGCTCTGACAGCCCCTGATCTTTGAATAGATTTGCCAAATCACCATCAATGTCTATGGGGTCTGCGCCGCGGATCTTGTATATTGTGGGCTCGTCTAGAGTAAACTTCTCGAACTGGTTCACATAATCAGGCCCCCAGAAATGGTAGCGATTCTCAAATGTGGCGGTAACGCCTGGCCTTCTAGGCATACTAACGAGCATTTCCTTCACCGGGTTTTGGCTTTTGGCAAACCTCCGAATTGTTCTCATCCTTTCTTCCACCTGGCTCAGCTTCGGCTTCGGGCATACAAACATTTCCCCATCCTCTTTGATAAAGTGCTTGTTCAAAGACCAGCTGTACGGGCGCATCTCAGGGCTCTTGTACTTCTTACCAGCAGCTGAGGTCATCCTTTCTTTAAACGCTTCAGTCTTATCATACGCTTTATCTTCCCCTGTCACGACATACCCCAGGCCTCGCCTGTTTCTCTTGGCTTCTGGCATCACAAGCTTACAAGGTCCCTGTTGACGCTTTCCTAGCCCCAGACTAGGGATGTAGCTCATGCCTCTCATCATTTTCAGCACAGGGGGAATCTTATCCGAGGAGGTTGTCAAATCTATAGTGCAGACCTGCCATTTAGGCTTTTCTATCGTGAAGCCACTGAGCATCAGGTTCTCCTGGTCAAGTTTGATTTCCATCACCGGCATGGTATTGGTGCTGGTCTCCCCAATAGTGACGCTATCACCGTAAATGGTTGTCAATACTCCATCTTTCACAAACTTCAAACATTGGTGGAGGGTGGAAGCTACTGCTCCAATTTCATGAATCCACGGCCTACCCAATAGCACTGAGAACGTGACAGGAATGTCGATAACTTGAAACTCTACTGCCATCTCCTTATGGTTTGGCTGGATGGTTTAAGGCTCTACGCATCAATATCTAGCATGCTCATCATTTTGGCAGGGAGCACATTCATGGACGACCCATTGTCTACCAACACATGGGGAATCTGACGTCCTTCCAGGGGTACAGTAATGTGTAGAGACACATTATGCTTCGAACCGTAAGCAGGCAGATCGAGGTCTGTAAAAGTAATGATATTCCCATACTGTGCAGTTCCAATCAGCTAACAAGCCTCGTCTGGAGTGGCATTGACAGACACCTTAGTTTTGGACAGAGCCTCTTCCAATTTTAGCTTGTGGGGGTAGGAGGATGTAAGTAGAGACCATAAAGAAATATCAGCCTGGGTCCTCTTTAACTGTGTCAAAATCGGGTCTTCTTGGACTTCTTCATTTCCTGCCGATCTGTAGGGATCCTGAGATGGCTGGGGATTCGAAACTGCGACTCCTTTGCCTTTCCTGGATGGATCTGCACTATTCATTCTCAACATTCTTCCAGACCGAGTCAACAAATTAACTTCTTGATGACCTTCAACCACAAAATTCTTGCTAGCCTCCTTGAGTTCTGCCAGTGTGAGCGGAACAGGGCGAGTGCTGTATGGCCACGCAGCCTGTCTTATCTCATTTACGGATTCTCTAGGAGTCATAGAGGATATAGTGTTAACAACCAATCGCTCTTCATAATCATCATACTCAACAACATTATTCAAATCATACAAGTCTTCAAGATACAAGACATAACAGAAGTTATCTTTCATTTCATCGGAATAAGGGGTTACATCAGTCACAACCTTATTACAATCATCACTAATGTTGGGTATGCATGTTTTAACCCTCCTATTTTGTATTAGATTTGATTGATACCATAACCTCCTATCTATTTTAAGGACTTTAGGACCCTATGTAATGAAGCTTAGACTTCAATTTTTTAGCTAAGTCCATTCTATAGAATAGGTTAAATTTAGACTTGAAGACTGGCACAAGACTCATCGATCTAAGGATATGCGGTTCGAAGTTCAAAACCGCCTAGTGGAATTCTTGGTTAAGAACCGCTCCTAAACTCCAAAGCAGTAAACCGCCTTGTTGAACCGCACAATGCAACCGCATTGCAGTTCCCAAATCTCAAACCGCACCTGATGGATCCTCAACACTCGGTGAAACCGCACTTGTCAAACCGCCTCACTGATCAAGCTCCAATGATTGGCTACTTGAAGTGAACCACTTTTTACCGTTGAGATCCACGTCAGCAATATCAAAAGTCAACCACCATATCTTGTCACGTGATTCAATGTCAGAGAAGATCTGCAAGGATCTTGATAAGGTGACAGGTGTCCTAACCTCATTGCTTGCACTGAGCCTCGACGCTTTATTCGCAAATCGCCGTACTAAAGGACAAAAGTGGTTGCTATGGACCAATAGGATTGCATCAAGTACTGTCCTTACAATAGCTGTATCCAACGGCTAGTTTCTTGATGCTTGGGTATAAATACCCCTAATTTTCATCATTTGAAGATTGCTTGAAAAATTGAGAAGTGCTGTGTTCATAGAAGCTGAAGCTCTGCCCAGAAATTATTCAACCCTTTGAATCTTCATCTTCTACCTTCAAGAAATATTCCCCAGCCCAGAAATCAAGCCTTAACACATTCAAGAATCATTGAGCTCTACATCTCTCAGATTTAAAGAGCCTTGATCTTGAACACACACACACCTCACTTGTTTAAACACATTGTTTATTCATTTGAGATACACTGGTTATAGTCTAGGATTTGTTCTTCATAGAAAAGATTTTATTGTACTTTGTAATCTCTCAAATACTTAATATAAAATCTCTCTTAGAAATCCAAGACTAACCATCTTGGTAGTGGACGTAGATCGTTTATCGATTGAACCACTCCAAATCACGTGTTCTTACTTTCTGCATTTATATTTCCTGTGATTACTAATTATTTATCTCTGTCTCTGTTTGATCTTTATTTAGTTATCCATTATTGTGAAATAGTGTTTGGAGTTAACATTGTCAAAAATACACGTGTTTGTAAAACAGCTCTTAACAAAACCGCCAAGCAAAACCGCACTTTACAAACCGCCTCTTCAAAACCGCTTTACACTCTATTATTCCGCTGTGCATTTTACATCTTCACTTGCAGCTTATTATCAACTGCAAGAGGATTTTGTAAGCAAGAGGTTTAGTTTTTATAAGAGGGCGAAAAATTTGTAACAACTATTCACCCCCCTCTAGCTGTACTTTCACCCTTGTTGCCACCTTTGGGACCAACAAGTGGTATCAGAGCAAACACTTTTTAAAACCACTGTTTTTCAAGCTTAACAGCTTGTGTGCCGATTCGTTATGGCAACCTCAAAGACAATGACTACTGTTAACTATTCACACATTCCAATGTTAAGACCACTTTGACATCTGGAAGTGCCGAATGCTTATTCACTTGGAAACTATAGATGAAATGCTGGTGGAGTGCGTAATCAATGGCCCTCTAATTCCAATGAAGGCTAACACTGATGCAACCACAAATGCTGAAACTCCAGAGGTCAAAAAGCCAAAAGATGAGTGATCGGATGAAGAGAAGAGATTAGTTGCCTTAGATAGCAAGGCAAGGTTCATCATTTCTGGAACCCTCCCCGTTTCAACTCTTCAGAAAGTGATGTACCTCAAAACCGCAAAACAGATGTGGGATGCCATAGAGAGCTACCTTGAAGGTGACGAAGAGTGCAAGGAAAACAAATTATACACTGTTGAAAGATCCTACAACAACTTCAACAGAAAATCCAACGAAACCTTGCGTCAAACCTACGATCGCTATGTTGAGGTAGTTAATGCTAGTAGATCTCTTGATAAAACTTTAACTGATAAGGAAATCAATATGACTTTCCTATCTGCTTTAGGTTCTAGATGGGTAAATAAGGCTACCTCTCTAGAAGACTCCAAAGTATTGGGTACTTGGTCGTTAAGTAACTTGTATGCCAATCTTAGAGTCTACGAACTTAAATTAAATCATATTGAAGAGATAGAAGGGAAAACCAAATCACTTTCCATGTCCGTAGTAGAACATGAGGAGAAACCATCTACATCCAATCAAACCACTGATACTTCCATATCAACCTCATCACTCATCGAGATGGATGATGATGATTTTGCCATGTTTGTGAAAAGATTCCAAAAATTTAGAAAATCTTCAAAACCTTTCACAAAATCATTTTCAAAAGGCAAACCTCCTGCAACATTTTCTAGGGCTGCAGATACAAAGAAAAAGGGTGACCTAGTTTGCTACAACTGTAGGAAACCTGGCCACTTTGCATCTGAGTGTCCACAGCCTAAGTATGAATATATGAAAAAGAAAACCTCTCCTGCGAAATTTTCTCGTCGCAAGGGAATGGTTGCTGAGGAGGAAGAGAATTCCAAGGAATTAGCAACTTGGATTGAAACAGATTCTGATGATGGAAGTGATGATGAAACCGAAGAGGTTAATCTCTGCTTAGTTGCAGACGCTTCCGATGAATCAGATTCTGAATCATTTGAGTTGCAAGATATGGAAGAAAAAGAGGTTTTTGCAAAAATTCCAAATTATAAATTGGATGATGATATCAAACTTACTCCTAGCGTTAAGATAGGAAATTGCTCGTATTCACGACCCATTTTCTCATCTAAAAATGCTCCACCTTTAAAAGCAATTCCAAAGAAAATTTTGAAAAAGGTGGTGGAAGAGGTTTCTCCCATGGAACATGAAAAGATGTTCAAGGAAGCTGAAATGGTGATCCATCAATTCTCTAATCTTAAGAAAGCCTTAAGCTTAGCTCATGACGAACTTAATCTGTACAAGACGGAGAAAACTGTGATGAGGTCTGAAATTTCAAATCTTAAGGACCAAATCAGAAGTATGACTCCTCTTGCTGATCAGAACCGCATCCTTGAAACTAAGGTTGCTGCACTTCAACTCCGGAATGATGACTTGGTAACCCAAATCAACGATCTCCAAAAGATTTTTGATTCGTGGCTCAAGTCTCAATCCACCAAGGATAAAATCATGGACTCCCAAGTTCCTCCTGGAATTAAGGAAGGCCTAGGTTTTGGATCTGAGGAAGAGGAGAAGTGTGCATCCTCGAGTGACAAGGATGAGGAAATTTTGGAACTAACTAAAGAAATTCCTAAGGGGAAGCATGCTAAAGGCAAGGGTAAAGGACAACAAATAAATTATGTCTACCCTAAAGGGAAGCAATATGGGAAGAACTCTCAGATGAAGCCAAAGGATTCTGAGAGTGTAGCTTCAGAAGAAATGGCTTATGGAGTTGGCCGCATCCCTAAAACCGCCTCTGGTGGAAGTAGAGATGCCGGGCAACCGCAGGTCTGACCGCGCCTCTTCTCCGACCGCTCCTCCTGCCTTCAAAAGCAGGAATAGCATTCCTAGAAAATACGTGGTCAAACTAAAGCCAGTTCCTTTTGTCTCAGCTACAACCGCTTCTCCCAAACCGCATGCAACTCCTAAGAAGAGTAAGGAGTTAGTAAAACCTCATGAAGCTTTTAGCTATTATAAATGTTCTGTGTGTGATGGTTTAGGTCACAAGGCTGCAGAATGCCTTTTGCGGTTCACATCCAATGCCAGGAAGAGTAAATCTCCTTCTGTCAAGCAGGTGTGGGTCGTAAAGGGTTGCTAACTTCAGGACCCAAGGAATAAAAGGGGACCTCGTTCTTAATGTTTACATTTCAGGTCCTATGCTTAATGGCTGGTCACTCCAAGGATAATGAATGGTATCTTGACAGTGGCTGCTCAAGACATATGACTGGAGATAGATAATTACTAGAAGATGTCATTAAAGCAAGTGGTCCGTCTGTAACCTTTGGTGACAACAACAAAGGCAAGACCATTGGATATGGTATTATAAGGAGAGGAAACCTAATCATTGAGAAGGTTTCTCTTGTTGAAGGACTCAAGCACAACCTCCTTTCAATTTCTCAATTTTGCGACAAAGGAATGCTTTGCAACTTCACGTCATCAAATTGCTTTATCAAAGATAGCATTTCCGGCGTCACCCTACTCACAGGGATTCGTAAGAGTAATATTTACATTATTGATCTAAATTCTGCATGTAGTATTACTAATCTCTGTTTTGTAGCTAAGAATGTGAGCGAAAATAGTTGGCTATGGCACAAGAGGTTGAGCCACTTGAACTTCAAGTATCTTGCAAAGATTGGTAGGGAAAACCTCGTTCGTGGTTTACCTAAAGTGGCTGACCACCATCCAGAGAAATGCAAGGCATGCCACTTGGTAAGCAGTCCGCGTCGTCTTTCACCAGCAAGACCGCTCCATCAACTTCAAGATGCTTACAACTGCTTCACATTGATTTGTTTGGACCCTTGACCACTGCCATCATTGGAGGAAATAGATATACTTTAGTGGTGGTGGATGATTATTCAAGATATACATGGGTTGAGATGATGATTTCCAAAGATGATTGTTATGAGATTCTCACCGCACTCTTTAGACAACTCCAAACTCAAAAAGAGGACGACATCGTTAGTGTTCGATCAGATAATGGAATAGAATTTAAGAACAACGGTGTTGCTCAGTATTGTGATAACCATGGGATTGATCACAATTTTTCAACCGCTGGTGTTCCACAACAAAATGGGGTTGTGGAAAGGAAGAATAGGACGTTGATTGAGGCTGGAAAGACAATGATATCTGAAGTGAAGCTACCTCAGTATTTTTGGGCTGAAGCAATCAATACCGCATGCTTCACTCAGAACCGATCCCTCATCAACAAAACCTATAACAAGACTCCCTATGAGCTTTGGTGAGGAAGAACCCCCAACATTGCTTTCTTCAAAATCTTTTGCTGCAAATGTTTTGTCCTCTACATCAACTTACATTCCATGTTACTTTTGATGAGCATTCTCTCCTTGAGCCACATTTGGCTCCAAATGTTGCTGATGATTTTGTTGAGCATAATGAAACAGGTGAACCATCTCAAACCGCACCTGAACCTCAACCACAAAATCCAGCACCCTCAACTGAAATTCCCCAAAACCGCAATTTTGAAACCGCACCTGAAGAACCCTCTCCAGATGCAACTGCAAGGGAAGATGAATTTGAGAATTCCCCTATCCAGCTTATAGAACCTCTTCGTCAACTTACCTTCCATGACTTCGCTGAAGGATCTAACGATGTTCCAATTGAAGATCTTCAGCAAACCTCAGTCCAACCAGACTTACCCTCGGAGGTTCGTGAAGTAAGCAGTCACCCCCTCACTAATGTGATTGGTGATCTGTTTTCCGGTGTTCAAACAAGGAGATCAAATTATGACGAGCATACTTCTCTTTTATCTCAAGTTGAACCCAAGAAGATTGATGAAGCACTCCAAGACTCCAGTTGGGTTGTTGCTATGCAAGAAGAACTCAACCAGTTTGAAAGATGCAAGGTCTGGACTTTGGTGCCTAGACCTCAGGATCAAGGAGTGATAGGAACTAAGTGGGTATTTAGGAATAAGATGGTCGAGAATGGAAGCATCACTAGGAATAAAGCAAGGTTGGTTGCACAAGGATATAGGCAAGAAGAAGGAATTGATTATGATGAAACCTTTGCTCCAGTTGCAAGATTGGAAGTGAAATTACCCGGGATTTCGCGCGCGGCGAAAGCGGTTGTCTTTCACGGAGGGTTGGTGTCTGAGACCTCGCTTCATGGGAAGGAAAATGAGGAGTCGCCACGCGGTTTTGTATTTTGAGCCCAAACGTTGAGAAACGGCTATTGTGAAAAGGTGTCGTTTTTATTGGTAGCAAAAACTTAGGAAAAGGCTTTGAAAACAGGGGATCGTTTTTATTGGTAGCAAAAACGAGTAAAAAGATTTTTAGTACCAGAGATTGTTAGGTTCGGAGGTCACGTTACGTTTCGGGTAGAGTATTACGAGATCGCCCGAAACGCCTCGCATGACGAGTCTTTCTACCTTTCTCGAAAACGTGTGTGTGTGTGTGTGTTTTGAAATGGGGGCTTGAATGACAAGCTTAATCTTGGTTTGAATGACAAACGTTGATTAGGCGACTTTTGAAAAGACGAGCGTTTGAATGACAAACGTCGGTTTTGAGTTTGAAATGAGCGTTTGCGTGGCAAACGTCGATTTTAAGTTGAAATGAGCGTTTGCGTGGCAAACGTCGATTTTGAGTTGAAAGGGAGTTCGGAGGTCGAACTCCGGT
This sequence comes from Adenophora triphylla var. japonica, assembly GCA_022495995.1. Taxonomy (NCBI): domain Eukaryota; kingdom Viridiplantae; phylum Streptophyta; class Magnoliopsida; order Asterales; family Campanulaceae; genus Adenophora; species Adenophora triphylla. The sequence continues at coordinate 86,104 of JAFEMH010005628.1, forward strand.
TTTTTGAACCGAGACTGTCATTGTTAACGATTTTTACAGGAAAAATGCGCATTAAATGATTTTGAGTGTCAAATGGCGGCTTTTAGTTTGAAGATGAGCATTCGGAGGCCGAACGTCATTTCGCGTGTTTTGAAAGAGAGTTCGACGGACGAACTCCGGTTTTGAACCGGGCATTACATTGTTAACGATTTTTACGGGAAAAATGCGTATTAAATGATATGCGATCAACGAATCGGGTTGCGACTCGGACTTTGAAAAGTAAATACTATCACGATCCAAACGGGTCGGACTTTGTAAATGACAGTATTTAAAATGTGGTATCAACGGAATCGAACGATCCGGATTCGTAAATGACGATCAACGAGGCCAAACGGCTCGGAATTGTAAATGATGATCAACGAGGCCAAATGGCTCGGATTTGTAAATGACGAAAATTAAGTAACGATCAACGGATCGATCGATCCGGAATTGATAAATGACAATAAAAGTAACGGAACGGGGTCGGAACACCATTTTAACCCGTGATTACTTCTCTTGCGGAAAGAGAAGAGGATCGAGGGGCTAAAACGTATCGGACCCCGTTAGACGGAGGCGTCTACATTTCGATAACGACGTTCGAAACGGTTATAGCGACTGGCGCGTAAACCGAGACGAAACGAGAGATTTAGAGAGAGGGAGTTATACCTATGGCTAGGGTCGACTCCTTTGGCTCGGGAGGTGTGTACGGGACACGAAAAGTGATTCGAAAGGTTGTTTCGAAGTAGTAGGGTGCGTATTTGATCGAAATACGGAAGTTTCACGTGAATCGAGGCAAACGGGAGCTCGAGAAGGGTGAAAATGGCTTGTGCCGTGGCTGTGGTAAAAATTTGGGAGTAATTTGTTGTTTTTAAAAGCTTTGACAGCAACTTCTATTTATAGGTGAAAATTGCAGTAGGAGTTCGGACGGACTTGGACTGAATCCAGGGGGTTTTTGGGTATTTTGGAAATCTGGGGGACTTGCTGGCAATTTCAGGAAAAGTGCACAGGGAGTCCGGCCGGACTTGGCTTGCAAATCAGGGGTATTTTGGTCTTTTCCCTTTGAATTTGATTGAAGGGTGACTAGAGGGAGGTGGCATGGCTGCCACGTGCCCCTCTGAGTCACCAGCCATGTGGAATTTTGTCCCCCGGTCCCGGTTTTGTCCGTTTTTTAAAATAACAATCCAGGAAAATGTCCGAAATGCCCCTAAAGTGCCGGAAAATGCATTTTTAGGGAAAGCCATACTTTTACGTGAGATGACACGTGTTAAGTACGGCTCACGCCGGATGCACGGCGATCCGGACGTCTCGTTGGCACGGACGGGAGTTTAACGAGTTCCGGTTAACACTGGAAGCGGGCCGGTTAACGGATTTGTTAACTTTTGACGGATTTGGACGATCCGGATTTGGGTACTTACAGTTAGCCCCTCAGCGACGTCTCCTCCGAAGGAGGTGGGGTCGTTGAAAAAGATAAGGATCCAAATCGGGATGCCTTACTTTGAAAGAGACCTGGGCGGTCAGCTAGCTGGACCCTTAGCGAAAAGGATTCCTACGTATCCCGAGCGGGAATCAAGCTGATCGTAGTTCGAAAGGGGGGCAAGGGCCGCGCATGGGGACCTTGGCCTGAGCGAGACTGTTAGGAGGCATCTAAACCTGGATGAGACCATTCGCGAGGTACCTGTACCTGAATGGAGACTGTTGGGAGGCGTCTGATCCTGGGTGAGACCATTCGCGAGGTACCTGTACCTGAATGGAGACTGTTGGGAGGCGTCTGATCCTGGGTCTTCTGAAACCTTCGAGGGCGTGTGGCGCCTCAAACCAGAGTTGCGATGTTGACGAGGGCGTTCGTGCCTTGGGTGCTGGGCTTATTGCTGTTGCCAGGTTTATCCTGCTGGGGATGAGCCTTCGGGCTTACCTGGATGGCCGAAGAAGGATTGTTGTAAGGCGTTCGTGCCTTGGGGTTCGGGCTTATTGCTATTGCCGCTGAGGTGGAACGATCGGGCTTACGACTGGCGGCCGAAGAGGGATTGTTGCAAGGCGTTCGTGCCTTGGGGTTCGGGCTTATTGCTGTTGCCGCTGAGGTGGAACGATCGGGCTTACGACTGGCGGCCGAAGAGGGATTGTTGCAAGGCGTTCGTGCCTTGGGGTTCGGGCTTATTGTTGTTGCCGCTGAGGTGGAACGATCGGGCTTACGACTGGCGGCCGAAGAGGGATTATTGCAAGGCATTCGTGCCTTGGGGTTCGGGCTTATTGCTGTTTCCGCTGAGGTGGAACGATCGGGCTTACGACTGGCGGCCGAAGAGGGATTGTTGTGCGGCCTTACCTTGATGGCCGTTGAAGTGGGACTCTCGGGCTTACGACTGGCGGCCGGGGAAGTGGATGTTCACTTGCTGGAGTGAAAGGATGTTCGGGCTTACGAGGATGGCCGAAGAGGGATTGTTGTGCGGCCTTACCTTGATGGCCGCTGAAGTGGGACTCTCGGGAAGGAATCTCACGGGGAGATGGCGAGATGCGAAATCTCGGAAAGGAATCTCACGGGGAGATAGCGAGATGCAGAATCTCAGAAATAAATCTCACGGGGAGATGGCGAGATGCGGAATCTCGGAAAGGAATCTCACGGGGAGATAGCGAGATGCAGAATCTCGGAAAGAAATCTCACGGGGAGATGGCGAGATGCAGAATCTCAGGAAGGAATCTCACGGGGAGATAACGAGCAAGGATCTCACGAGGAGATAACAGGAAAGGATCTCACGAGGAGATAACGAGCAAGGATCTCACGAGGAGATAACGAGATGCAGAATCTCGGAAAGGAATCTCACGGGGAGATAGCGAGATGCAGAATCTCGGAAAGGAATTTAATGGGGAGATGGCGAGATGCGGAATCTCGAAAACGAATCTCACGGGGAGATGGCGAGATGCGGAATCTCGGGAAGGAATCTCACGAGGAGATGGCGAGATGCGGAATCTCGGGAAGGAATCTCACAGGGAGATAGCGAGATGTATAATCTCGGAAAGGAATCTCACGGGGAGATAGCGATATGTAGAATCTCGGAAAGGAATCTCACGGGGAGATGGCGAGATGCGGAATCTCGGGAAGGAAACTCACGGGGAGATGGCGAGATGCAGAATCTCGGGAAGGAATCTCACGGGGAGATGGCAAGAAAGGATCTCACGAGGAGATAACGGGAGAGGATCTTATGAAAAGATGGGTAATCTCTCTAAGAGATGGGTAATCTCATGAAAAGATGGGTAATCTCACGAAAAGATGGGTAATCTCATGAAAAGATGGGTAATCTCTCTAAGAGATGGGTAATCTCACGAAAAGATGGGTAATCTCACGAGGGAGATGGGTAATCTCACGAAAAGATGGGTAATCTCACGAAAAAATGGGTAATCTCTCTAAGAGATGGGTAATCTCACGAAAAGATGGGTAATCTCACGAAAAGATCGATAATCTCTCTAGAAGATGGGTAATCTCACGAAAAGATGGGTAATCTCTCTAAGAGATGGGTAATCTCACGAAAAGATGGGTAATCTCTCTAAGAGATGGGTAATCTCACGAAAAGATGGGTAATCTTTCTAGCAGATGGGTAATCGCTTTCTCGTCTTCATCAGCTCCTCTGTCAGTTCCCTCAATTCTGTTGTCAGTTCCTTTGACGAAGTAGTGGGTGAGGTCGAAACTGTAAGGTCGGAGGTTGGGTATGCCTTTGTAGGTTCCCCTTTTACGGGCTGCTGCCTTGGTGCGGGCGAGCCTGTTGTTTTTCCTGATGTCAGCTGTTGTTGGCACATAACCGAGCCCCTGGATCGTGGTGTGGTCCTTGACTTCAATGACTTGGTGTTGGCCTTGTAACCTTTTGCCGAGCCCCAGTCCTGGGATGAAGTTCATGAGTTTCATCATCTTCATGGCGGGAGGGATTTTATCCCGAAATAGTGGAAGGTCCACATTGCATATTTGGATCTTGGAGGTCTCCAGTTTGAATCCAGTTAATGCCATGTCATCATCGTGCTTGATTGGAATGCCGTTGGTGCTGGTCGCTTCGGTGGTGACGCTGTCGCCGTAGACTGTGGTTAGCATGTTGCCTTGCATGAACTTGATACATTGGTGAAGGGTGGATGCCACACCATTCATTTGATGCAGCCAGGGTCGCCCCAAGATGGCTGTGAAAGTGATTGGAATGTCCAACACTCGGAATTCGGTGGGGATCATCCGCTTGCCGAACCAGATGTTTAGAGTAGCGATCCCGAGAACTGTGCGGGAAGTAGAATCGTAGGCCTTGACAGTGTGGACTGAAGGCTTCAAATCTGTGAGGGTGACGATGATGTTGTCGATCATCTGGATTACTTCTTCTGGAGTTGCGTCCATGGGGACCATTGTGCGGGCCAAACTTTCCTTTAGCTTGAGCTTGTGAGGGTATGAAGAGGTGAGCAGAGACTAAAGGGAAATGTTCGCCTGAGTCTGCTTGAGCTGAGTGAGGATCGGGTCCTCCAACATTTGAGAGGTAGAGGTTTTGGTGGTGCCTCCAGATTGCTTTGAGGTTTGATGAGTTGAACTTTGGTTTATCCTTCTGGGGATTATGCTTCTTGTTGGCAGTAAGGTTGCCGAGATTTGGAGACTTTCTTGTGTCCTGATGCCTGAACTGTGGTGTCAGCAGGATATTTTTACTTTCCCACCTCTGTAGGTTCTAAAGCTGTGCTGTTTGAAGGAAGGGAAGACTTGCTGGAGAAAACTTCCCTTGCATGCTACCGTGCCTGTGAGGTGTCATGAGTATTCGCATTCTGAACCGTCGAAGCCGTATCCGAGAAGCCCCAATTCGATTAAGACCATAATGGCGAAAGATGCTTCGACAAGCCCCAAGTAATCGAAACTCAAGGTAGACCCTTGGAATGAAAAAAAAACTCTCTTTGTACGGCAAAGCCCCGATCAAGAAATGACTTGGTGAAGCCCCGGTTTGAAGGAATCGCTGTCATCTCTGGGGATTCTAGAGTGAATACGATGCGGCCCAATCGAGTTGAACTCCATGTGGCCTGACGAGGCAACCGTCCTTGATTTTTTTTCGATTGGTCAACCAAAGTGTATAAGAGGAATGGCTTGTAATGTATACGCGCAAGGACGTATTTTAGAGAAGTGGGAACGAATCCCGATTTTATGTGGATGCCTAGTTTAATGCAGGCACCAAAACTCGCTTTGGGTTTGACTCTTTTGGGAGAGTATGAGCGTAGAGAGGTTTGGAGCAGTGTATGGAAGCTCTTGCTGACAGAAAGACAGTGTTTAGCTCTAATTTTCCTATTATCGTAGAAAAAGAAGACTTGTCGAGACATCTGAAAACATGTTTTATCCATAATGATCACAAGATTGCTTTAAACCCTTTGTTAATGTTCAGGTTGTTCAACCATTAATCCCGATATGAACAAATGTCTTGATTAACCTATGAGAAGAAATTCAACTAATGTCGCGGATCAAAGTTGGCTGTATGTGAAAGAAAGGTCTGTGTATGGGGAAGGTCATTGATGAGACCGGGTTCATGGGATTTGTATGTGTTTAGCTATGGACCGTTCCTGTTTGCCTAGGTTCTCCTCAGTGTAAGGAGCTCGGTCGCCGTAGTTCCGCGGAACGGTGCTTGGCTCTGGGAAAAGGGTATGAACATTTGTGGTCCCTTTGGTGAAAAGGTTCGGATGGGAAGTTTGGATGATGAGGTACGGGCCTCGAGGTGATTCCTTGACAAGTCGTTGTTGACGGCTTCTTCGTTGATTCCATTGCTTCTTGATCAGCGTCTTTCACCAGAGGAGAAAGAATTCGAATGTAGCGTAAGGGCTTATGATGTGTTTTTGCCTTTGCTTTGACCGCTCCATTGTTATCGACAACCTCCATTCTTCGAGCTTTAATTTTGTTTGCCCATCTGTCAAGCTTGTGATTGGCGGTGCTGGGTCCTTCGCCTCACTTTTTTTTTTGAAGTTCTCGCTTTGAACTTTTCTCTCTCTCTTTTTTTTCTTTTTTTTCTTTTTGAAGTTCTTGTTTGAACTTTTCTCTCTCTCTCTTTTTTTTTTTTTTTTTTTGAAGTTCTTGTTTGAACTTTTTTTCTCTTTTTTTTTTTTTTCTTTTTTGAAGTTCTTGAGGACGAAGGCATGCTCCTGCTTGAACTTTCTCGATGCGCACGAGGGCGAAGGCGAGCTCCGAGGTTGTTGTCGACATGGGGTCAATCTTCCGATGTTGAGTGACCTTTTGTTGTTCCTTGATATTGCCGCCGTCGTTGACTTGGTCAAGGTGATGGTGGGGATGTGTCTTTGGGAAGTGTGTGGCTTGATGGAGGCCTTTGTGGGGTAAGGAAAGTGTATGGGGAGGGCACCAATTGACTTTCTCATACCGATTAATCAGAACATTAGTTATTTCCATAGATTATGTGTTGCGCAATGCAAGTGATCATTTAGGATATAACCATTTCATTAGTTGTAATGTAGGTGTGCAAATAATGTCTCAAGTCTAGCAAGAAGAGAAAAAGACACTTATTTATAGAAAATTTAATATTATCTACAATGTCCGAGGCGGACTTGATTGAACGAGGAAAGTACTAGAACCTACGAAGGTTGACCAAAAGACAATTGACAAATCTCGAGGATAGGTAGCCCCTACTCTAGCTGCTCTTTTGTTGCTGGACTGCCAGGACGCTTGAGCTTTCCATCTTCTGTTAACTTCTGAGTTCCATACCGCAGACCGAGGCAGTGATCAGTTTGTGCCCATGATACTGGTGGAAGTGGAGGGATTTGAGGCCATGGAGCGGCTGGAGCAGATACAAGTTGTCCGAAGAAATGGGTCGGAAAAGTCACGGGGACGAAACTTGATGACTGAGCATATTGAGAGAAGGAAGTGAACCTGGGAGGATTTCGAGGGATATTGGGATCTGTTTGAGATGGTCCAGCGCTGCGCTGGTTGTATTGAGTGAAAGGGGTATTATTGGCTTGGCCATATATGACAGGGGTGCTTTGAGAGGTGGCAGTATGAAGCCTTGGTCGGCTGTTTCCTTGATTTGAAGGCATCCCATAAGTTGGCGGGGGAGGAACCTGGTGGAAGGTTTGAGGAGTTGATCGGGAGGGCTCGTCGTCCTCGATCAGAACAAAAGTACCGTCTGGCTGGGGGATAGCTGCTATACCTTGCCCATTCAGAAGCTGTACCACGAAATTCAGCTGATCTTCTTTCTGCCTTTTGTGAACCTCAAAGGCCCGGATGGCTTCTTCCAGTGTCATATCTGTTACCGGTGGCGGGGGTCCGTCCCCGTCACGATTTCTCGGTGAGTCTGACATGTCGGAAAGTCTGGCTGAGGGAACTGAGGAAACTGAGGAACAGTCTGATGCTGCCGTAGTTGTAATTTTGGTGAGGCGCTGACCCGGAATTCTGAACCACTCTCTGTTCACTGCAGGGAACGAAAGGTATGGCTTAGTTTTCGGAAGGGGTATGTGGCTCAAGGCTTTAAGGCTCGAAAATTAGACCGTGAAAGGTCGAGAATAAAGTTTTGACCGTGAAAGGTCGGGATTGAATATTTGAGATCGGACCGCGGAGGTCTCGATTGGAGATCGGAGATCGGACCGCGAAGGTCGGGATCGACTATTTGAGATCGGACCGCGAAGGTCTCGATTGGAGATCGGAGATCAGACCGCGAAGGTCGGGATCGACTATTTGAGATCGGACCGTGAAGGTCTCGATTGGAGATCAGAGATCGGACCGCGAAGGTCGGGATCGACTATTTGAGAACGGACCACGAAGGTCGGGATTGGAGATCGAAGATCGGACCGCGAAGGTCGGGATTGACTTTTTGAGATCGGACCGCAAAGGTCGGGATTAGAGATCGAAGATCGGACCGCGAAGGTCGGGATCGACCATTTGAGGTCGGACCGCGAAGGTCGGGATTGCAGATCGAAGATCGGACCGCGAAGGTTGGGATCGACTATTTGAGATCGGACCGCGAAGGTCTCGATAGGAGATCGGAGATCGGACCACGAAGGTCTGGATTAACTTCTGAGATCGGACCGCGAAGGTATCGATTGGAGATCAGAGATCGGATCGCGAAGGTCGGGATCGACTATTTGAGATCGGACCGCGAAGGTCTCGATTGGAGATCGGAGATCGGACCACGAAGGTCTGGATTAACTTCTGAGATCCTGACCTTCGCGGTCCGATCTCCGATCTCCAATCGTGCCAACTGAAATTACCCGGATTTCTCGCGCGGCGAAAGCGGTTGTCTTTCGCGGAGGGGTTGGTGTCTGAGACCTCGCTTCATGGGAAGGAACAAAATGAGGAGTCGCCACGCGGTTTTTGTATTTTGAGCCCAAAACGTTGAGAAACGGCTATTTGTGAAAAGGTGTCGTTTTTATTGGTAGCAAAAACTTAGGAAAAGGCTTTTGAAAACGGGGATCATTTTTATTGGCAGCAAAAACGAGTAAAAAGCTTTTTTGTACCAGAGATTGTTAGGTTCGGAGGTCAGGTTACGTTTCGGGTAGAGTATTACGAGATCGCCCGAAACGCCTCGCATGACGAGTCTTTCTACCTTTCTCGAAATCGTGTGTGTGTGTGTGTGTGTCTTTTGAAATGGGGGGCTTGAATGACAAGCTTAATCTTGGTTTGAATGACAAACGTTGATTAGGTGACTTTTGAAAAGACGAGCGTTTGAATGACAAACGTCGGTTTTGAGTTTGAAATGAGCGTTTGCGTGGCAAACGTCGATTTTAAGTTGAAATGAGCGTTTGCGTGGCAAACGTCGATTTTGAGTTGAAAGGGAGTTCGGAGGTCGAACTCCGGTTTTTTGAACCGAGACTGTCATTGTTAACGATTTTTACAGGAAAAACGCGTATTAAATGATTTTGAGTGTCAAATGGCGGCTTTTAGTTTGAAGATGAGCATTCGGAGGCCGAACGTCATTTCGCGTGTTTTGAAAGAGAGTTCGACGGACGAACTCCGGTTTTGAACCGGGCATTACATTGTTAACGATTTTTACGGGAAAAATGCGTATTAAATGATATGCGATCAACGAATCGGGTTGCGACTCGGACTTTGAAAAGTAAATACTATCACGATCCAAACGGGTCGGACTTTGTAAATGACAGTATTTAAAACGCGGTATCAACGGAATCGAACGATCCGGATTCGTAAATGACGATCAACGAGGCCAAATGGCTCGGAATTGTAAATGACGATCAATGAGGCCAAACGGCTCGGATTTGTAAATGACGAAAATTAAGTAACGATCAACGGATCGATCGATCCGGAATTGATAAATGACAATAAAAGTAACGGAACGGGGTCGGAACGCCGTTTTAACCCGTGATTACTTCTCTTACGGAAAGAGAAGAGGATCGAGGGGCTAAAACGTATCGGACCCCGTTAGACGGAGGCGTCTACATTTCGATAACGACGTTCGAAACGGTTATAGAGACTGGCGCGTAAACCGAGACGGAACGAGAGATTTAGAGAGAGGGAGTTATACCTATGGCTAGGGTCGACTCCTTTGGATCGAGAGGTGTGTACGGGACACGGAAAGTGATTCGAAAGGTTGTTTCGAAGTAGTAGGGTGCGTATTTGATCGAAATACGGAAGTTTCACGCGAATCGAGGCAAACGGGAGCTCGGGAAGGGTGAAAATGGCTTGTGCCGTGGCTGTGGTAAAAATTTGGGAGTAATTTGTTGTTTTTAAAAGCTTTGACAGCAACTTCTATTTATAGGTGAAAATTGCAGTAGGAGTCTGGACGGACTTGGACTGAATCCAGGGGGTTTTTGGGTATTTTGGAAATCTGGGGGACTTGCTGGCAATTTCAGGAAAAGTGCACAGGAGTCCCACGGACTTGGCTTGCAAATCAGGGGTATTTTGGTCTTTTCCCTTTGAATTTGATTGAAGGGTGACTAGAGGGAGGTGGCATGGCTGCCACGTGTCCCTCTGAGTCACCAGCCATGTGGGATTTTGTCCCCCGGTCCCGGTTTTGTCCGTTTTTTAAAATAACAGTCCGAAAAATGTCCGAAACGCCCCCGGAAAGTGCCGGAAAATGCGTTTTTCAGGGAAAGCCATACTTTTACGTGAGATGACACGTGTTAAGTACGGTTCGACATCGGGATGCAGGGCAGCCTCGGACGTCTCGTTGGCACAGCAACGGGGAGTTTAACGAGTTCCGGTTAACCTGGAGCGGGCCAGTTAACGGATTTCGGTTAACTTTCTGACGGATTTGGACGATCCGGATTTGGGTACTTACAGGAAGCTATAAGAATTTTCTTAGCCTACGCCTCTTTCAAGCATTTCAAGTTATATCAAATGGATGTGAATAGTGCTTTCCTCAACGACGAACTGCAAGAGACCGTGTATGTTGCCCAACCGCCTGGATTTGAAGACTCCAAATTTCCCAATCATGTCTACAAACTCCAGAAAGCTTTGTATGGACTTAAGCAAGCTCCAAGGGCATGGTATGAGACTCTTTCTAAATTTTTACTAGAAAAAGGATTCAAATGTGGTAAAATCGATACAACTCTTTTTATTGCCAAATATAATGAGCATGCTTTACTTGTTCAAATATATGTTGATGATATTATTTTCGGTTCTACTAATGAGTTACTTTGTAAGCGTTTCGAAAAGTTAATGAAAAGCAAGTTTGAGATGAGCATGATGGGGGAGTTAACATTCTTCCTCGGGCTTCAAATCAAGCAATGCGAAGAAGGTATTTTTTTCAGCCAAGCCAAATACACCAAGGAGTTGATAAAGAAGTTTGGATTAGAAAATGCTAAAGCATATGATACTCCTATGGCCACCGGCAATAAGCTAGATAAAGATCTCAAAGGTAAGAAAGTTGATCAGACTTTATATCGAGGTATGATCGGCTCATTACTTTACTTAACTGCTAGTAGGCCAGATATCATGTGTTAGTGTCTGTGTATGTGCTCGCTACCAAGCAGATCCTAGAGAAACACATCTAATTGCAGTCAAGCGTATAATCCGCTATTTATCTGCAACCACTAACCTTGGACTTTGGTATTCCAAAGATTAGAACTTCGATCTTGTAGGTTATTCAGATGCAGATTATGCAGCTTGTACTATTGACAGGAAAAGCACTAGTGGTACTTGTCATTTCCTCGGGAATAGACTAGTTGCTTGGGCCAGCAAGAAGCAAGCATCAGTTTCAGTGTCAACCACAGAGGCTGATACATTGCTGCTGGTAGTTGTTGCTGTCAAATCCTTTGGATGAAGCAGCAGTTGGTAGACTATGGAATCCATGAAGGAAATTGCCCCATCATGTGTGACATCACTTCAACAATTTCAGTCTCCAACAACCCTGTCATGCACTCCAAGACCAAGCATATTGATATCAAGTATCATTTCCTCAAAGACCATGTGGAGAAGAGGAATATCCATTTAGAGTACGTGGGGACAGACAACCAGATTGCTGATATCCTCACAAAGGCTCTTAACTCCAAGAGGTTTTCCTTCCTCAGAGGAGAAATGGGTATGCTTGAACTTAAATGAATCCATTCTTTTTATTAGCTAACTTGTGTGTTAAGTATAGTTTCAATTCCATTGTTGAACCGCGTGCACCAAACCGCAAGTATGTCCAACCGCCTTGCAGCCAACCGCTTCATTTTCAAACCGCATGCTTGAAAATTACTTAAGCTTTACTAAGTATATAGGCTGGACACCATAACCTTCCCCTACAAAAAAACTGCTTGCAGTGTGGGATAACTTTGGATTACAATGCCACGTACTAAGTATAAATACTTTTGTATTTTTCCTATTTGTTTTCCTACCTGTGTTCACAGTTTCCTTGAGGTTGGAAATTATCATTTCCAAAACCGCACTATTGCCAACCGCATGTGTGCACCAACCGCTTGTGAACTGTGATTTTCCTGAATTGTTCTAACTTGTGTGTTTTCTTTGTAGAATACCAAGTATTTCCTACCAGGTTGGGAGATCAATGAACCTGAGTTGCGGTCTGATGCTCTTGGAAGGGAGATGATCAGGAAGATGCAAGCCTCAGGAATCCTTCCCCTCTTCAACAAAAAGCAAACCTATACCATCCCTTCATTCATTGACCAGTTCTATGAAACCGCTGTGAAGGGGGAGACTGAGCTATCTGATGGAACCAAGATCCCCAGCTTAGTGGGAGTTGTAGAAGGATTCAGCATATCCATTGACTATTTGGATATCAGGAGCACCTATGACTTCCATGTATCTGGTGCTCCCATTGAAGTTTCCCAGGAGATTCAGGATGCTACCTGCTCAACCCTTACTGGAAAGCTGGATTCTTTGTCTGGCTACTACAAGAAGATAGCAAGGAGAGACTTTGGTGAGCTGATGAGCCACTTGTGCTATCTAGTTGGGAAGTCCGTTTGTGGGAAGACTGGAAACCACAACAACTTCACCTCTCATCAATGGCAATACTGCTGTGCCATCTACCACGGCATGAAGCTCCATTGGCCCAAGATCCTGATGAGAGAGCTAGCCAACAGTATAGATGCATATCAGCATAAGGTTAAGAATGAGAAGATTCGGTGGAGACCTTTTGGTAGAGTGCTGACCGCAATTTTTGGCAATTATCAGCATCTGGAGGATTTAAGGATTTCAACTCCAGAATTATCTATCCACTGGGGAGTTGAAGAATCTTTTGGCCTCAAGGCAATGCATTCATTCAGACGTTCTTTTGGGAATGATGATTATAAGGCCCTGTATGATGCTGATACCTCTCAGAATAAGGAGCTATATGTTGAGATGACTCCTGCTACTGCTTCAACCGCACTTGGGAAAGCAATGAAGAAGGCCTCAAGGAAGAGGAAGGGCCCTGCAGAACCGCTCCCAAAGCCAACCTCAACCGTGCCTACCCAACCGCATGGTTCAGCTGGTGCAGGCCCTAGCCAGAAGAAGCAGAGGAAAGAGCAAGAAAAGATGACTCTTCAGGATGAAGTTGTTGAAGAAGAAGAAGAAGAGGAGGATGCCACCATTCCTCCATTAATTGCCAAGGCTAAGAAGGCAAAGCAAAATCAGGCTGAGTTGGCCAAGATGACTGATGAAGAACTATCTGCCTACTATGAAGCTGAGATTGAGAGAATTAAGAAGAAAAGAGCTGAAGCTGGGGCTGCCAAAGGAAAACTCAAGGAACCCATTCCCCAACCGCCTCCTTCTAAACCGCCCCAAACCCAACCTCTTATCCAAACACCACCTCAATCTCCTATCCATTCCCATCATTCATCCCCTGCCAAATCTCCTACACCTGAACCGCACTCTCCTCCTCAACCGCAACGAGCTGCAACCGCTCAGGGGGAGAAGCCAAAGAGGCTAAAGAAATTGGCCCAGAAAAGAACCCCAACCAAAGGCCCCAAACGCTTTTTGCACCGCCTTTCCAAACAACCTACTCCTTCACCATCTTCTTCTCATTCCACTTCACCTTCAACCACAGATTCATCCAAAGATTCCTCTACCAAATCAAATTCCTCCTCTAGCCAATCCAGAACCCCAACTCCCTCACCTCAAAATTCCAACCGCTCCAAGTCCCCTCCTCACTCAAACCGCGCCTAATCACCTCCTTACTCTCATCACACTCCAGCCATCTCCATTTCTAACCGAAACCGCGATCCAACCCCTTCTCCCGACCGCGTCCAGTCCCCTCCACCTCCAAATTCACCAATCCCTGAAAAATCACCAATTCAACAAAGTCCTCCTTCTCTCAACCTTCATGATACTCACACCAGTTCTTCTTCTGATTCCAAACCTGTTACCTCTGGAATCCCTACTTCTAACATTCCACCTCCTCCAACTACACCTATTTTAACCGCTCCAATTCCTTCCATCCCAATCTCAACCGCACCTACTACTTTACCCCAAACACTTCCTATTCCTCCATCAACCGCTTCTCAATTCACTGTCCCAGCCACCCGTATATTCCAAACCCTCCTATCCCCTTTACCTCAAACCGCCCCTACAACTCAATCTCAACCACCTCCCTCAGTTACCCAAATTCCATCTTCTTCAACCGCCCCTTCTGACTACCTTCAAATTCTTTCCACCCTCCAACTGATTCAATCACAGTTGGTTGTAAACCAAGGGCATATGCTAAAGCTCACTGAATCCAACATTGCCCTGGCTGCCTCCAACTCATCCCTTGAAGCCTCCAACCGCACTCTTCTTTCCAAGGTGGACTCTCAAGCCACTGAACTGGCAATCATGAAAGCCCAATTGATTGATGCCATTAAGGGGGAGAGAGTTTCCACAGAAGCTGTCAAAACCGCAGCTACTGAGTGCTTTCAAGCTTTTAAAGAAGATTTAGCCAGAGGAGTGCTCAAAGCTATGGGAGATGCTGTTTCAAAAACTCAACTCCAAGAGATGCTCTCCAAGCTATCTGATGAGTTTGTTTCTTCAACCAACTCTGCTTTGATTTCTTTCATGAAATCCCTCCAAGAAACCCAACCGCAACAAGCCTCTACCTCAGCCGCTCCTTCTCAAACCGCTCTAGATGACTTGCAGCTTAAAATCTTTTCTGAATTGGACTCCCTCAAAGAAAGAACCAATGTTGACCTCAACATAGTGGGAGACAGTATCAAGGACCAGGTAAAGAACTTTGATGATGATATCTCCTTCAGGTTTGAGAACCTCAAGGCAGGCTTCAACCTCAAGCTTGACAACTCTATAAAGGAATTGAAGTCCAACCTGGATGTGTCTGTTGATCTGGAACCATTGAGAGATGCTCTATCTACTCAAACTGTGACCATTCAGGATGAGATCTTCACATTCTACAATTCCTTGAAGGCCTGCATTGAAGGATTTACAACTGAGATCAAGGAGAGTGTTGCTGCAAACACCAGATCTGTTGATGCTGTTGGATCAACTGCTGCTCAATCAGTAATCGCCCTTAGAGCAGTTGAGACCACCCTTGGAAGGCAAGCTGAAGACTTCAGAGCCCTTAGAAGACTTATCAGAGGTGAAAGCTCAGCCTTCAGACCTTCAGGACCGCAAGTGCCAAATCAAGAGGTAAACCAGCGTCAGGATCAACCGCGCCATCATCAGCAACCGCATCATCAGCACCAACCGCGTCAGCACTAGGACCGCTCTTCTTTGTAATTTCTTTGTCCTTTTTGCTGAACTCTTTTGTTTGTTGGACCGCACTCTTTGTATTTTTTGTCCAACCTCTTTTTGTTTTGTAACCTTTGCATTTTGCCTTTCTACCTTTGTAATTTGTAACCGCAGTGGTAGTAATGAAAAATGCATCATTGGTTCCAAAACCTTGTTCATATCAAACTGCTTGTTTGTAGAACAATGAAACCCTATGGTCTTAAACCTCATTCAAATATTTTCTAACTTAAAATCATATTTTTGAATTGAAGTTTAAACATTCGGTTTAAACCTCACTTTGAACTTAAACTCATATTTTTAAGTGCACTGAATGCATTTCTATACTTTCCATATTGTAAGTATTTATCTTTCAGATAGTATAGAAATCTATAGCTTAAGCTAAGTGTGTGCATTGACTTGGGACATGAATTACCATGTTAATTCTTATGGACATGTTCTTACCAAGTACAATGTTTGCTTTAGTTATAGTAGGTAATGGCATCAATCAAATAGGGGGAGATTGTTGGGTATGCATGTTTTAACCCTCCTATTTTGTATTAGATTTGATTGATACCATAACCTCCTGTCTATTTTAAGGACTTTGGGACCCTATGTAATGAAGCTTAGACTTCAATTTTTTAGCTAAGTCCATTCTATAGAATAGGTTAAATTTAGGCTTGAAGACTGGCACAAGACTCATTGGATCTAAGGATATGCAGTTCAGAAGTTCAAAACCGCCTAGTGGAATTCTTGGTTAAGAACCGCTCCTGAACTCCAGTGTGCAAACCGCCTTGTTGAACCGCACATGCAACCGCATTGCAGTTCCAAATCTCAAACCGCACTGATGGATCCTCAACACTGGTGAAACCGCACTTGTCAAACTGCCCCTCACCAGGACCGCTTCAATGATTGGCTACTTGAAGTGAACCACTTTTTACCGTTGAGATCCACGTCAGCAATATCAAAAGTCAACCACCATATCTTGTCACGTGATTCAATGTCAGAGAAGATCTGCAAGGATCTTGATAAGGTGACAGGTGTCCTAACCTCATTGCTTGCAGCTGGAGCCTGATCAGCTTTATCTGCAACTGCTGTACCAAAGGACAAAAGTGGTTGCTGTGGACCAATAGGATTGCATCAAGTACTGTCCTTACAACAGCTGTATCCAACGGCTAGTTTCTTGATGCTTGGGTATAAATACCCCTAATCTTCATCATTTGAAGATTGCTTGAAAAATTGAGAAGTGCTGTGTTCATAGAAGCTGAAGCTCTGCCCAGAAATTATTCAACCCTTTGAATCTTTATCTTCTACCTTCAAGAAATATTCCCCAGCCCAGAAATCAAGCCTTAACACATTCAAGAATCATTGAGCTCTACATCTCTCAGATTTAAAGAGCCTTGATCTTGAACACACACACCTCACTTGTTTAAACACATAGTTTATTCATTTGAGATGCACTGGTTATAGTCTAGGATTTGTTCTTCATAGAAAAGATTTTATTGTACTTTGTAATCTCTCAAATACTTAATATAAAATCTCTCTTAGAAATCCAAGACTAACCATCTTGGTAGTGGACGTAGATCGTTTATCGATTGAACCACTCCAAATCACGTGTTCTTACTTTCTGCATTTATATTTCCTGTGATTACTAATTATTTATCTATGTCTCTGTTTGATCTTTATTTAGTTATCCATTATTGTGAAATAGTGTTTGGAGTTAACATTGTCAAAAATACACGTGTTTGTAAAACTGCTCTTACCAAAACCGCCAAGCAAAACCGCACTTTACAAACCGCCTCTTCAAAACCGCTTTACACTCTATTATTCCGCTGTGCATTTTACATCTTCACTTGCAGCTTATTATCAACTGCAAGAGGATTTTGTAAGCAAGAGGTTTAGTTTTTATAAGAGGGCGAAAAAATTGTAACAGCTATTCACCCCCCCCTCTAGCTGTACTTTCACCCTTGTTGCCACCTTTGGGACCAACAACTAACATTTCCATTTACAGACTCCCCAAACTCTATTACATTGACAAAATAGTCCTGACCAAAGTCAATGAGATTCACGTTGTTGCTAGGCAGAGGGTTGCTGACGACATTAGGACGAGGGGACTTTTCAATCTTCTAGTCATCCACAAGGCCTTGGATGATCTTCTTGAGGGTTACGCAGGTGTTTGTGGTGTGCCCCGGGAACTGATGGAATCGGCAATACTTACTAGCATCGAGATTGGGATTAGGACAGACAGGGCTGTAATTTTCCAGCGGCTTAATCATGTCGGTCCGAAGCAGGCCGTTGAAAACTTCTTCTCTAGACATGCCCAAGTCATCAAACCTCGGTTGCGGCCTGGGTTGAAATCTTATTGCATTCTATACATTGCCACCTCCTCTTTGCAGGTTGTTGATACTGTTATCTTTGACCACTTCTCTTCCCTTTGATGCCATTGCAGAAACTGGGTTAGGTGCTCGGTATCGGAATCCTCCACTTCCGATGCTACCTCCGACATTTGCATTTGGGGTTTGGTTAAATAGTCTGTTCTCACTGCGAGCGCCCATTCCAACCATTTCTCGCAAATCTGGATACCAACCTTTTCCTATAGCCTCCCTTAACACCGGCTTCACACACGACAAGAAAATATCTTTTTGGTCCTGAAGGGGAATTGGCTCTGATAGCTCATTAAGCTTGGCATTCCACCGCTTATAGAATTCTGTGATCGACTCGTCATTTTTCTGGATGGTTCCCACTAAGTCATCTCGGGTAGTGCGCCATTCCAGATTGCCTCTATACTTCTCCAAGAAGGTCTCTGTGATCTGGCTCCAGGTAGAGCGACATTCTTGCTTGAGAGCCAAGAACCAAGTGAGCGTCGGACCCTTCAAAGTAAGATGGAAATGAGAAGCCATAAACTCGGACGTGCAGCCCATCGCCCCCATTGTCATGACGTAAGTATCCACATGAGTCTTTGGACAGGCTGTTCCATCAAAATCCATCTTTGGCATTTTGAACTTATGGGGCAGAGGCATTACTTGAGCCGGGTCCACCACCTTTAGACCACTAGAACCCACAGTCAACCTATCGATTTGCTGCTGCATCTGCTTCAATAAAGCTGTCACCTCTGGCGTCAAACCTGGAATCTGGGGAATAGCAGGAGCCACTGTTGAAGACGGTATTGGGAACTCAGGAGTAGATCTAATGGGCAAAGCAGCCGGTGGGAGACCGAAGGTACTGGGGATACTGATATTGCTATCCAACAAACTGACCGAGCTGGGAATCCTGTTCCCGTACATGTCATAACCATTAAACTGCACACTGGGGTTCTGGGGACTGAACTGCACTCACTGACCACTAAATTGACCAAGAGCAGAAAATCCGGTACTGATGCAAGGAGCTGAATACGGGGTGGAACCATATAGATGTTGGGTAAGAGGAGAACACACAACGGGCTGAGGGAAGTTGCCTTGGAGCTGAGACTGCGGATACCTCGGAATACTGTCTTGACAAATCTGATTCCCTGGAAGACGATACTGACCATTCTGTTGCAGATTAGACTGACCATACTGAAAACTGTCGGGGTACATGCTAAACTGAGGTTGGGAGTAGCCTGCTTGGAACTGAGATCCGTACTGAGCCTGCGATGCTGGAGCATTGGGAGCTGGAGAGGAAGTGAGATCGAAGAAGTTAGATGGTTGGCCACTACTCTTGCTAGCACCCTGCTGAGGAACCTGGATATGTCCATGAGAAGTTAGGGGAGGAAATCTTCCTTGGGCATTCACAATCATTCCCGGAGACGGCATTTGATCTGGGCGCGGAGCGTAGCTCATGGGAGGAGGCATAGTATTGTAACTGGGTTGAGCAGGCTGGATAGGAGGAACAAATCCGATCTCATTGTTGTTGTCTTCCGTAATTTCCTCGTAAGAACCATCTTCCCGACAGAGTATTGCGATTCCCTTGGCTCTCATGGCTTCAACAAAGCGGTTATGAACTTCTTCCTCTCGGGCCTTGGCATTCTGAGCCAGCAATCGGGCCTCACGCTCTCTGGCTAAAGCGGCTTCCAAGGTTATCCTCAATTCTTCTGCAGACATATCGTTAAAACCTGGTTGACCCATTGAAGTCGAACCTCCAGCAGACTGCGCGGCAAACATATCACCATTCCCGGCCATTTCTGATTCTGTATTGACTGAAACTTCTGAAACTGCTTGAACAACCCGAACCAAATGAGCTCCTGGGACAGATGAGCGGGTCCAACTCGCCGTAGCTGCAGGGGTAGATACGGGTTTATAAGGTAGGGGAGTGTAAGTACCCCAATCTGGATCACTCCCTTTCAAACACCCGGGAAACACCACAGACTCATCCACGCAGTCTCAGAGACCTCTCTCACTCAAAACCCTCTCAAAAACCTCTCAAACCCCCAACCAAACCAGGGGAGGAGCCTTTCTGGGATAAAAAGGGACAAAAGGACCTTTTGGGAATTTTCAGGAAATCAGAAAAGCAATTAAGGTCCGTACGGACCTCTTTGTTTCAATGATTACTAAATCCCCTTAAAGTCCACAATATTCCCTCAAATCCCGGGAGAAATGATGACTTCCATGCAGAGTTGGTCCGTACGGACCTCTTTGCATGCAAGATGGTCCGTACGGACCTTATTGCTCAGGGAACATCATCATTCCCAAATATTCTCCATCATTGCGAGATTCCCTCAAATCGAGGAAATCCAAAATTCGGATAACCAAGAAGGTCCGTACGGACCTCTTTGCTCCGAAATTTTTACTATAAATAGAGGGCTCCCCCTCCTCATTTTTTCACACCTCCCACTTCTCTCTTCCTCCCTAAGCCTTCTGGCTCCCCTTCTAAGACCTTTCGAGGCATTCCCGGCCCCTTCGGATCCTTCCGAGGCCTTCCGAGCCCCCTCGAGGTGCTCCGGCCTCTCCGAGCGCTCCCGAGACGCTCCCGCGCTGCCCCGAGGCACTCTCGAGGTACTCGGGAGGCCCCTCGTGGTACTCCGAGGCCTTGCTGGTCTTTCCCACGGTGTCCCGGCTCTTTCCGAGTCAAACCGGCGATCCCAAACCTTGCCGAACCTCCGCCCGAATCCAACCAACGATTCCAACGCACGCCGAACCTCGCCCGACTGATCCCGACGATCCCCACGCACGCCGAACCTCCGCCCAAACGCAGCCTACAGTTTCAACTCACGCCGAAACTACGTCCGCGGACAACCGGCATCCCCGAAGCAATCCGAACGCTACTCCGACCTCAAACACTATTCCCTGCGGAAGACAGACACGAACCAACATTGGTAAGGCTTCCTTCCTATTCTATTTCAATACATTTCAATACAATGTAGACATCCGATACAGCATGCATTTTTAAAAGCACACACACACACACAACTTTTTAAAGGATATTAGGGGTATCCGAAAGACTCGTTTTTACGAGGCGACTCGGGTGAGCTCTAATATTCTAATATTCTCTTCCCGAGGAGTCATCTGACCTCCGAACTCAAAATCTCATCACACAAAAACAGTTTAAAATTTATCTTTAAACTGATGCCCTTTTTCAATGTTTTGGGCTTAATAAAAACGGCGTGGCGACTCTACAAATGCGAAAACAAACGGCGAGACATCTCCAACCTCGCAAACGCTAAAACGGAATAAGCCAGATGCCGGGGCGCGATTGTGCTGCCTCTCGGATCCGGGCGACTTCCCGAACAAGCGACGAATTGCGAGATGCACGGGGGCCCTCCGCGCGCGAGCCGGATCCCGGGTAATTTCAGTTGGCGACTCCGCTGGGGACATTTTGTTTTAAAAACTTTTAAACAAAACAAAAGATTTTTAAAACGATGATGAGGGTCAAACTTTCATTTTACCCCTTCCTTTAACTGTTGTGTGTGTGCACGTGCTTCGTTTTTATTTTACAAAAAAAATAAAAATACAAAAAAAAATGCATCAATATACATCTCGCGCATACATTTAAAATTCTTCAAAAATTTCTATTTTACTCAGAAAAAGAATTTTAGAGACCGCACACTACGCGCACTGCTGCCTCGGTTACACCGCACTCTACTCACACTGCTGCCTCGGTTACACCGCACACTATGCGCACTGCTGCCTCGGATACACTGCACACTACAACCCTTAACCCGGAGTGGTCTCAGTTGCAGTCCGTTTGGTCTTCCTAGGCCTCTTGGGCGCGCACGGGATCATTCCAAACATCCCATCCTAGCCAAGCGTCAACCCTGCACGTTTGAGTCTTGAGTCACACTCTGTCCAGACTCGGTTGGTTTTTACCACCCGTGTCATACGGCCTGGATACATATACCATGCCGGCCATTTTCGAGTCAAGGCTCGAACTCAAGATCCGCGTAAGCAAAGCGATGAAAGGTCATGCTAAAATCTTGACCTGATCTTGATTTCCGAAGCTACACCTGCACGATGTTCCGTCCCGGATATACATCCATGCTCGCATGACACCATGTCATCACGCCTTTGATACGTCGGCCCATGACGATATGACCCAGCCAACGCCTAACGTCACAGATCCCTTGCGCAAGCAAGGTAAAGAGAGGTCATGCCGAACTCTTGACCTGATCTTGACTCAGTGGCCGGCTCGATTCACTATTCACATGGCTAACGCATCAAAACGAACATGACAGGCTCGGTCCTTAGGTTCGATTTTTCTTTTAGGCCGGTGGAAACCGCTTGCACTATAGGACCTCGCCCTGGGCCGTCCACCCCGGGATGTCGAAATACGGAGTGCAAAACGAGGGGCTTATAGCCGCACGTATGGTCTCCACTGACCCAGGAGCTAGCATAGTTGCGAAAAAGAAGAGCAATCTTTTCCAACCTACCTAGGATTCTGAGAAAATACATGTTTTAAGTAAATTAAAACAACAAAAAAAAAAAATCAAATCAAAAATAAAAGAAACGGAAACCGCATGCCACGTGAGCTTTCCCCCTTTTATCCCGTTAGGCCATTCCTGTGTCTAAACCTTGCCCATCACCCTCCACTAACAGAGAGTGGTCGAGAGTACCCGGGAACCCGTCTCCCGGTGTCAAAACAAAGAAGGTCCTACCTCCTTCCCAGCTCTGTCACCAGATACCGTCAAATCCCCATGGCCAAGTCAGTGGATAACAAGGATGAGAACGGGACCTTACCCCCAAGAAATTTCCCAACACTGGAAGAAGTTTGGCAGGTCCTCATGGCTATTGAGAAACGTCAAGGTGAGCAGCAAGCCTGGATCGAAGGTGCCATGCACCACTTCGGAACCTTAGCCACCCAACTACCTGGGGCTTCCCAAGTCAGGACGGCTCCTACAGCCTCTAACGTCTCTCATTGTCTTCCAGAAGTCAACCTGTTACCCTCGTACGAGCCATGCAGTTATGACGTAAGGCCACAAGACCTTCCACAGGAAAGCTTGCCCATCCAGCCTCCGGAGGTCCCAGTACCACCGCCGAACAACAAACACATCTGGTGGGACGTCTGCGATTGCAGTGCTTGTCTGGAAATGGAATTCCAGGATGCAATGAACGAGGGCCGTCCTCGACGAAAGAAGAAGCTATCTTCTCAACAAAAACTGAAAAAGAGGTATGAATCTGGTGATCCCACAGTCGGAACCCTTGGAGAACCCTCAGGAAAGTTTGACTACTATGTCATCTACTCCAGCAAATCTCCCCAGCCTAGTTCTGCACAGGGCCACGGCAATGTTTGCTCCATGATCAGCTGGGACGAGCTTCGCACCGCCACCGAAGGCCCGAAGGTCCAGATAATCCAACCCCTGTCTTGGGAAGATCTCAAAGCCACTATTGATGCTTCAGTAAAAGCCATGACAGTGAACGAATTGAAATGCGCAGTCTGGCCTTACGCCAATCAGGCTCCTCCCACTCCAGAAACGGGAGAGACAAGCAAAACCACAAGTCCAGAGGTGAATGTTCTGACACGTTCCGGTCAAATCCCAGTGAATCCTCCACGGACAGACAAAAGGCCAGTCATACCTGAACCACGAACTGAAAAGGGACCCTACGCCAAAGAAGTTGAAACCTTGGACCCAAAGGCTGAAGATCCTGTCTTGACACAGCTCAAGCGCACTCAGGCTAACATCTCACTCTGGTCCTTACTCACTTCATCTTACCCGCACAAGCTCAAGTTGGAAGAAAGCCTGGCCCAGACCATGGTTCCCATCACAGTAACACCTGATGAAGCAGTTCAGATGATTGGCAACGTCAATTACAGCAATATCATCACCTTCACAGAGCTCGATCTTCCAAAATTTGGGGCTGACCACAACGAGCCTCTCTACATAACAGTTCAACTGGACGAGCGCCGTCTCCCTCGGGTGTTGGTAGATGGGGGATCATCCATGAACGTCCTTCCAGCCAAAATGATGGATTTGCTAGGGATCAAAGCAACTGATCTAAAACCCTCGACTCAGGCAATCAAGGCATACGACTCAACATCCCGCCCAGTCTTGGGAATAGCCACCTTGAACCTTTGGTTTGGAAAACAAATGGTCCCGACAGACTTCCAAGTCATCGACATCCCGATCACATTCACTGCCATTTTGGGACGCCCTTGGCTACATCAGATCAATGGGGTGGCATCCACTCTCCATCAGTGCGTAAAGTTCGTCCAAGGAACAGATATGACCATCATCTACGGCGACAGCATAGTCACTGAAAGGACCGATACCAACGGCGTCCCGGTCTTAGAAATCAAACCCGACGATGATGGCATGATGTTAACAGGGTTCACCATCGAAAGCCCAAAGGCCCAAGTGTGCCACATAGACCTGCCTTTGATTTGGGACAAGATCCCTCCCCCGATGAAAATGATGAAGCACATGAACTACATCCCGGGGCTCGGTTTGGGAAAACGCCATCAGGGCACTCAACAGATCATCAATATCAAAGAACAGAATACCCTGCACGGCCTGGGATACTCTCCTACTCCCGAACACATTGCGGAGGACAAGCGAGCTGCACGAAAACGCTCCACAGATAACAAAAGAGGCTTGCACGCAATCTCCGATCTTCGTCCTTACAGCTTCGACATGACCAAGTACTTCACAAGGAAGGCCGGCAACTTGGAAGAAGATCCAGAAAAGGGAACAGAATTGATCAGCGCCAAACAAAGCTGGCCGACAACCATGGACAAGCTCCAGCAGAACCTGGCAAGATTCAGAGGCCTCAAGCCAAATCCTGTCCGAAGAGCATTCCTCGACACACCGCCCCTGCCGGGATCCACAACCACCACTATTCACAGCGAATTTTGGTTCGGGAAAACCCCCTCTTTGGCGGAAGAATTCGAAAAACTCTCTGTCAACACTCCTGCCTTCAACAAGCGGGACGAGTCTGCATTCGAGCTAGCAATGCCCAAGACAAAAGCAAGAGACTCCGCAGACGATGCTTGGGACGAGCCACTGCTCCACCTGCTCTTCAAAGAAGAAATCGAGATGCCAGATCTAATCGATTTTGTTTCTGATAACTCTGTGATAGCAATGATCGGGAACGGTGACATAAAGCCTTTCAAGCCCCATCTCCTATCAAGCTCATTGCCACTCAATAACTGGGCCACATTCTCCGGGCCTACTGCCAGCAAAAAGGACATGATCGAACAACTTGGTCTGACCCCTCGAGTCCTAGAGTCTAGTGTCAAAACTCATCCCGAGTCCATTAGCTTTGAATTTGAGTCTCTCAAGTCATCTGATGGCCTCACGCCGTAAGATTACGAACTCATTGCCAATAATGTATTCCCGGATGCTCTTAATGAATGCTTCGATCTTTCCGAGTATCCTCTCATTGCATCTTTAACAACCGATAAATTAACTAACACACAAACAGCTTAATAACGATTCACTTGATAAAGAAGCAGACACATTAAACGAACAATACATTAAGCACATCTTTAAGCATGTTTGTCAAACGAGAGAAAACCGGGCCCAAGCCGCGAGGAGGTTTTAACCAAAGTGAATTTGGGAACCGCCGAAGAGCCAAAAGAGACGCAAATCGGAAGTTTCTTCACCGGCACAGCAAGACGCATTGACTGCACTGCTCAAAGAGTTCGTGGACGTGTTCGCTTGGTCTTACCGAGACATGCCCGGATTAGATCCTAACATTGTGGAGCACCGGATTCCCTTAAATCCCGAGGCTAAGCCCATCAAGCAAAAGCTACGCCGAATCAAGCCAGAATGGTCTTTACAAGTCAAAGAGGAGATCGAAAAAATGCTCCGCGTCGGCTTCATCAGGGTGATCGAGTACCCCACATGGCTCTCCAATATTGTCACGGTCACCAAGGCCAATGGAAAAGTACGCTGTTGCGTGGACTTCCGAGATCTCAACAAAGCAAGTCCCAAGGACGATTTTCCACTACCCAACATCGACATGTTGGTAGACACTACAGCCAATTTCGAAGTCAAGTCCTTCGTGGACGGTTTTGCCGGCTACAATCAGATCAAGATGGCCGAAGAAGACCAAGAAAAGACAAATTTTCACAACCCCTGGGGAACCTATCGCTACACGCAATGCCGTTCGGACTAAAGAACGCCTGGGCTACCTACCAACGGGCAAGAACCGCCCTCTTCCACGATATGATCCACAAAGAGATCGAAGTGTACGTCGATGACATGATCGTTCACTCAAAGGGATCGACGGACAACACCTCACGCACCCGAGAAAATTCTTCAATCGCCTCCGAAAACACTCAATGAGGCTTAACCCCGCCAAATGCACATTTGGGGTTAGCCGAGGCAAGGTTTTGGGATACATGGTCACCGAGAGAGGCATCGAGGTGGATCCTCAAAAGATCAAAGCTATCATCGAAATGAGACCACCGCAAACCTGCATGCAGGTGAAAAGCTTCATGGGCCGCCCGCAATATATCGCCCGCTTCACAACCAATTGACCTCTATGTGCGAGCCAATCTTCAAGCCGATGAAGAAGAATGCCGACATCGAATGGAACTCAGAATGCCAAGATGCCTTTGAAAAATAAAAGCATACCTTGTGAGTCCTCCGATTCTCTCGCCCTCCCCACGAGGAAAAGCCACCGTTGCTATACCTAATCGTGACCGACACCGCAGCTGGAGCCATGCTCTGTCAAGAAAAGAAAGAGTCACGGGTCGAAACGCCATCTACTTCGTCGGCCGAAAGTTTCAAGGCGGCGAACTCAATTACTCAGCCCTCGAGAAAACCTCGCGCAGCCTGTATGGGTTGTCGGGAAACTACGGCACTACATGCAACGCACACGCACACTTGGTTTCCAAAATGGACCTGGCCAAGTACCTCTTCGACAAACCATCTCTCACAATGAGGCTCGCCAAATGGTCTTTCTTCCCGGCGGAATTTGACATCAAGTACGTAAACCAAAAATCAATCAAGGGACGGGCCATGGCCGAACAACCGGCCGATTTCCCAACCGACGAGGCTCGAGGCCCCGAACCACAATTTCCAGACGAAGGGAATCTTCGCAATCGAAGGCGAAAACCGATGGCAACTGTTCTTCGACTAGCGGCCAACCAAAAGGGAAACGGCATCGGTATGCTCTTGGTGGATCCCAAGGACGAGCACACCCCAATTGCTATAAAGCTCAATTTCGAGGTAACCAACAATGCCGCCGAATATGAAGCTCGCGCCGGACTACAAGCCGCACTCGAGAGGAATGTCCGAAACTCGAAGTTTATGGGGACTCACGATCATCAACCAAGTCTCCAACAAGTGGAAAACCATAGACCCGGCTTGCAAAAATACCATGCTCGCATAGAGGACCTCATCACACATTTCGAAGAGGTCACCTTCCATTACTTGCCAAGAGACCGAAACAGTTTGCGGATGCCTTAGCCACCTTGGCTTCCCTTGTGGAAATCCCCGAAGGAAAAGCAATCAAACCCTTCAAAGCTCGGACGAAAGGAAATTCCCGCCACCGTTGTGAGATCGAACCTGTAACCTAAGCCCGTCAATGAGCCATGGTACAAACCGCATCTTCCAATACCTCAAGAACGGGAAACCGCCTTCATAAACAAGGAAGGTCAACACACGTAAGGGGTCAAAACCAAGAGCATCATGGCCCTAAAACGCCTTGCCTCTCACTTCGTCATCCTCGGGGACATGTTATACAAGAAACGCTACCATGGGCCACTCCTACGCCGCGTCGCCCAAGAAGAAGCGAGCCGGTTCATGAACGAAGTCCACAATGGGGCTTGCGGTCCCCACATGAATGCCAGAGCCCCGATGCAAATCATTCTCGTGATGGGCTACTACCGGATCTCCATGGAGGCAGATTGCATCCACTTTGTCCGAAGCCGCGACAAGTGCCAACGGTTCTCCAACCTCAATCATCTCGCCGCCCCACGATCTCTACCGCATGACTACACCTTGGCCCTTTGCCACTGGGAATTGACGTCATCGGGAAAATCGCTCCGCCAGCAAAGAACGGTCACGAGTTCATCTTAGTAGCCATCGACTACTTCACCAAATGGGTCGAAGCCAAGTCCTACAAGGTACTCACCTCCAAGAAGGTCGCACATTTCCTCAAGGAAAACATCATATGCCGATACGGCATCCCAAATGAGGTCATATCGCACAACGGCTCACACTTCGAAGGGGAATTCGACTGCATCGCCGGCTGAATTCAAGATCACACGTCACAAATCTTCTCCCTACCGGCCACAAACAAACGGCGCCGTGGAAGCAAAGAAACAAAACCCTCGAACGGATCATCCGAAAATGATCACCCGAGGACGAGATTGGCCCGAGAAGCCGCACCTTGCACTTTGGGCTACCGCACACGGGCCGTAATGCCCACGGGAGAAACCCCATTTGCCCCGACGTACGGGATGGAAGCAGTCCTTCCCATCGAGCTAGAAATTCCCTCACTCCGAGTGCCGCTGGAAAATGACATCAACGAAGTCGAATGGCTCCGAAGCCGACATGACGAATTGGCTCGCTAGACGAGCGACGACTAAAGGCCATGGAACACGTCCGAGCCTATCAAAGCAGGATGGCTAGAGCTTTCGACAAGAAAGTCAAATCCCGAGACATCGTGGAAGGTGACCTTGTACTCAAAGAAAAGCCTCCCACTCGAACCAACCCACTGGGAAAATGGGAACCCACATGGATCGGCCCTTTCGTGGTTCAAAAGATCTTCTCCGAGGCGCCATGAAGCTAACGTACCTAGACGGCAATCCCTTCATGAATCCGGTCAACTAAGCAAACTTCGCAGATACTTCGCCCGAAGAAGAACAACTGTGCATCTCTTGGCACTCCATGTAGTGTCGAACTACGCAGCACTGAGCCCTCTAGTCCGGGGAACGTAGGCAACCTTAATTGGTCCGGTCTAAAAATACACAAAAAGTCAAAAGTTTGAATGTCAATCAAGACCTCCATCAAGCTCCGCACTTTTCAAGAACACGCCCTGCCAGCCACCTTGACCAAGTCAAACGACGGCGGCAACATCAAAGGACATCCGAGGGTCACTCAAAGATCAAACGACCGACTCATGTCTACTTCCAAGCCAGGGCTTGTCTTCGCCTCACTCGCTTCAAAAAAAAAAAAAAAAAAAAGAGAGCTCGAGCAAGGGCTCACAAAAAAAAAAACAATAAAAGAAGCTCAAGCGTAAGCCGCGAAATTGAGGTCAAGAGCCCGACGCCAACAAGAGGCAAGGAAGCTACGAAAAAAAAAGACCGGCAAAACGACTTGTCAGGGAAGCATTCAACCTCTCGCCCAAGCACAAAGCCTCAAAGAAGGGGATTGCCGCTGTGGCCTGCATCGCTTCGGGCCCGCAAATGCAAATGTAAAAGTCCAAAGATGGACGCCGACAAAGTGAACAAATGTACAAAGGCAAAACAAAAGATCTTGCGTCTCGACAAAGCTTTAAAAGTAAATCACAAATCACTAACGGTTACAACATTTCTTGATGAGTTCAAGCACGGTCTACTCTCAAGTTCACAACATGCTAAAAGACAAATTTAATACATTTAACTAATAATGTGTTTGCAATGCAATGAATGGATACCTAGGAGGTCATTCCGCGCCATCTCGCGCTTGTCCCTCGCCATTCTTTCCTTTCTTCCCTCGTCCCGGCGAGTCTTCTTTCGCTCCACGTAAACCAACTCTGCGTCTCTCGGTCGAGATCTCGGGGTCCTCCCCGTAGAGTCAAACAATCCAAGAGCTCTCGTGGCTTCATTCGCCCGTGCTTCGGCTCGGATCTCCTCCCCGCGAGTCCGTAAAAGAGGACCTCTCCCCGTCGGCCGGTCAACTCTAGTCTCGTAGTCAAACAAAGCGTCTCCCGTCACATCCAAAGGGTCGACTGTGCTTCGGCACTCCTAAGGCAATAGCTACACGGCAACCGGTCCTGCATCGCTACACGCCTCGCTTTCCAAGACCACTGGGACCGCCCAACGCGCCGCTCATACCAAAGCCGTATACCGAGTCGTCAACACGACACTCTCCCGACGTCTAAGGAGTACCACAGAGGGAAAGCGGAATACTTCCATACCCTCGTACAATACAAGAAGGCACTGAGCCGCCATACAAAGAGGAGCTATCTCCGCAGCAGCAAGGTCATCCCACCAACAAAGGCTCCCGCTTCATCCCAAACCGCCGGAAACAAGCGACGGAATATAGAAGGAGGACCAAGACAAACCTCGAACTCGACAACGTAGGACCCTTCCCGCAAGATCCTCCCGGTCTCAATCCTCCATAGTGCGGAACCCACCGGATCCGATGCGTACCAAGCCGTGCCATCCATCTCTCCCAAAGTGATCGATCCATATCCAACACAAGAGGTCGCCTGAGCAAATGACCACGGCTAAACGACGTCGGAGCCTCGGGCATGGCCTCGGAGTCTCTCTCGCAGCCACAAGGTGAGCAAAGCGGGGCTTCCCTCTCATAAAACGATCCCCGGCCGCCGACGGTCGATACCATGAAGAGTCTCCCCAAAGACCAACGGGACAATATCCTCTCCACTCCGCAGCGTCTCTACCACATCTAGCAAAGCGCCATCACAAATGCCAAGGGAGCCGACCGCAAAGAGCGTCGCTATCGTACACAAGGCAAATACATCCCAAGAGACGTCACTCTTTCATCATCAACCATGAACCGCTCCAAGCTCGTAAATGTCGATATGACCCGAATCAAGGATCATGCCCCGCACTTCTTCCAACGAAGTACGAAGAAAGTCTCGCAAGCTTCACGCTCACAAAGCAGCACCACCAACCAAAGGAAGCGAGATGGCCTCCACCTCCGGTCCTCCAATCAAAGCCCGAAAATCTTCAAAAGTGGGCACCATTTCATTATAGGAGAAACAAGACACGTGCCTCCTAACATCCTGTAACTTCGCGGCAGCCCCGCAACAAATCCCAATCAGAACCAACTCCTTAAAAGACCAAACCGAGCAAAGACGAAACCTTACCTCGAAAGCCCGTCTCGATGCCTCATACGGCGCCGCATCCACGTTTTCAACCGCTCAAGGAAGTGTGCTTGCCTCTCCGCGAAAGCCTCGGCAAAATTCTAGGGACATACGAAGAATCCATGGCAAAAATGGAGGTTCCTAGAGAAAATGGGGAAGAAAGCTCGAAAATGGCCGAAAATGGGGAAATGAGGAAGAACCGTGCACCGGAAAGCATTTATGTCCTTCCCAAAGCAAGGTTGGTCCGTACGGACCTCTTTGCATGCTAAGTATGTCCGTACGGACCTCCTTGCAAACAGAACCCATTTCCCCGTAAAACAAGACAAAAACCACCGTCCTCAAGAAACCTTGCTCCAAACAGCCCAAACACTGGCCAAAGCCATTTCCGGCAAACCAACACTACCCACAAACGCACTCTCACCACGTGGCATGTACAAAAATAAAAATAATAATAGCAACAATTTCTAGGACAATTCCTGGGAATCACAAAAATAAATGACATTACATCTTAAAATAAAATACTGTTTGCCATGCAAATACATATGTTTTATTACAGGTACCCAAAGAAAAAATGTCTGTTGCTAAACAAAAAAAAAAAGAGAGGGATATGAAAAGAGGGAAAGCAAATGAATACTACTCAGAATCCTCATCATCATCCTCCTCGCCAAGATCCTCCAAAGAAAAGTCGGGCATCCCAAATAACTCGCCCGTCACATCCTCCTCGTCGAATACCGAGCACCCGCCCGAGGCTCCCACGAGAAGTACTCGGAAGGATCAAATCCGGCGAAAGGATCAAAGAAAGAAGGCTCGAGGAACCCTCACCCCGTGCGCCGTGCGGAGGCATGAACCGATAAAAGGGCTGCTCCTCGAAGGCCCCGCAGCCTCCCGAAGAAGTCCCGGCATCCATGCTATGCCGCCTCAAAGGCCCCTCCCGCTGCGGCTCCGGCTCGGCTCTAGGTGGAGGAACGTCCACAGAATGCCTCGAAGGCATAGGCTCGTACGCCGGCACACGACGCGAAGACCGACAGACACTCTTCGACGCCATCTTCTTAGCGAAGGAGCGCATCGCCACGTAACGGCGAAGTCGCATATCGTAGGCTCTCCCCGACCTCGCACCAACAAGAAGCCAAGGAAACGCTCATCAAATACGCTATACTCAACAACAAAAAGAGAAAACGCAGAAAAGATGCCAAGATGGAAAAGAGTCGGCACACTCACCGATCTGTCGTGGTCCACTCTGTGCAAGCAGAGCTGCTCCGAACGGTGCAGACACCCTCCTCTCGATCCGTCCCCGCGGACGTAAGTGAAATCCGGTCCCGGCATCGGAACCTCTGGGAGCTCGCGGCCAGCCTCTCTCCCGCGCCGTGCACAGGGCGTCCTCGCCTTCCTCCTCACGAAGGCCCCGTACTCCTCTCCGTACAAGATGAACTCCTCGGCACCGACACCGTCAAGGTACCTCTCGAAGTCAAGCACATCCATATCCCGGAGTCAAGCATCCCAAAGGGAGGGTCCCTGAGCCACGGGAAGCACACCGGGGCCATCTTTGCCGCTGTAAGACTCGCTCCCTGTGCATGGCGTCACAGTCAAGCCTCGCAAAGCATCTTCCGCCGCGCTGTCACTCCTGGGAGCCCCTCGAACTCATCCCCCTCATACCGAACCCACGGGAATGTAACGAACCCCTCACGGCTATCCCGCTCCAAACGCTCCCCGCACATCCCCGTAGGCGATGGTGAGCTTCCCCGCTGGTCCTCCTCTTCCTCGCCGTACGAGCCCATCCCAAAGATAGCAGGTACGCAAAGAATGTACCCGTGGATCCCTATCCCACGGGAAGCACTGAAAACCTCATAAAACCACACCTCGTGACAAAAATGTAAAAGTTCGGTGCAAAAGA
Organism: Adenophora triphylla var. japonica; assembly: GCA_022495995.1. Classification (NCBI taxonomy): domain Eukaryota; kingdom Viridiplantae; phylum Streptophyta; class Magnoliopsida; order Asterales; family Campanulaceae; genus Adenophora; species Adenophora triphylla. The sequence goes on from JAFEMH010005628.1 coordinate 118,463, forward strand.
CAATGGAGAAATAAAGATCGCTAAAAAAAAAAAAAAAACAGCAAATAAACGCATACCTCCAGAGCAAAGTCAAAACAGGCCAACGAATCACCACCCTCGCTAAACCGGTCCAAGGAGAAGTAGAGCTCAGCCAAGCTCGCTCGCCCCAAGCAATGTCGCAGACCCTATCCAGACGGGCCAAGCTCTCCAACAGAGCAAAGGGAGCTGCGGTCGCGTGGTTCGAGAACAAAGTCTCTGACAAGGCATACCACAAGAAGGAGCGCGCCAATCCGGCTCCATTGTCACCTGGCCGGTACCTGATATAGGCCCCAATACGCCGTGATCCTCATCTCTACGTCGCCGTACAAGATCCCTGTGCCCTCGCGAGGACGAGGCTCAAAGCCCAAGGCGGCTCGGCCAAGACATCATCGAGATCATGTCTCTCCACCTCACAGCCCTCCTTTCAAGGAGAGCCCGGTAATAGCAAAGCAAAATCAGGTGGCGTCACTGTCACCTCGCCCCACTCGGGTGGAAGGCGTGGGTGGTATCCCACCAATACTCGGATAAACCCAGAAGACACTCTTGTTCTTCCTCGTGTCGACACTCCAGCCTGTGTTCTCAACGAACACACCTAGGCCGAAGCATAAACCAACCTCCGGACTCGGCCTACCGCCCACGGAAATATCGTGCATCCGCCGCCATAGCTCCACAATGACCTCGAGCGATCCCCGAGTCTTCATCCTCTTGGCCTTCCCGGCCGTAAGCCCCGCATCCTGCAGGTAAACACAGCAAAGGTACGTCAATCACAGTACTTAATATAAAGGCACATATAACCCGTCACAAGACACGGCACATATTGCACCTAATTTTCACATACATTATACATATAATTTTCATGTAACCCGTCACAAAACACGGCACACAATGCACATAATCTTCACATATAATTTCTCCCATGCAAACCCGTCACCAAACACGGCACACACTGTACACATTTTCTCAAAAGAAAAAAAAAGGGGGGGGATTAAACCCTACACGACACATTTTCAAAAGAAAATCCGTCCCAACACGGCACACATTGCACATATTTTTCCCACAAAGTCCGTCACCCAAAAACACGGCACACACTATATAGCACATTCTCAAAAGAAAATCCGTCCCAACACGGCACACACTTTCACATATAACCCGTCACAAAACACGACAGTCACATTTTTGCACAAAAATTATCACTACACGATAATTTTCTCATAATGTACATACATAAATAGCATACGGTACAAAACACCAAAGCATGCAATTCACTAGATAGGCACTTTATTTTCACAAATAAGAGCTAATCTACACATTTCTGCACAAAATACACATACCCACAATTTTTACATGTCCATTTTCAACAATTCATCAAGAATTTCACAAAAAAGGCATAAAATAATAACAAAAAATTCAAAATGCGAAAAACCAAAACCTAGTTCTAGCATTCAAAAATTCGAGCAGGGAATCAAAACGGAACAGATTTCTTACCTCCCCAACGTTCATGGAGCGACGATTATGCACCTCCGGATTCGGATACAAAACATCCGGGTTCTTCGAAGATGGAACGAACGAGGTCCAATTCCTTTGAAGCTCCATCCGCTGCTCAACCACTTCCTGACTGCGTTGACGACGACTCCTTCGAGATCCTTCAGCCATGGCAAGAAATTCAAGCAAAAATTTTTTGATTTTGGTTAACAATGGAGGAATTTTTCTCTCTCTCTCTCGCCTGGTTCACGAAACTGGAAAATGAGGAAGAAGGAATGGGGAAGGGCCTCGGTATTTAAAGCCTGGTCAAACCTGGGAACTGTAAAAAACCAAGGTGGTCCGTACGGACCTCTTTGCAACCAGGTTGGTCCGTACGGACCTCTTTGCAAGGGGTGGCCAAATTACTTTTCTGCCCTTATAATCTTTGCCCCTGGCTGTCCTAAGGCCTTTTCCAGCAAATCCAAGTGCAGAATGGTCCCTAACCCTTCAAATCAATCACCGGCCGTCAAACGTAAGACCGGACCTCGCCCACTTCAACGGCAAATCAAACACCGGCCGTCAAACGTAAGACCGGACCTCGCCCACTTCAACGGCAAATCAAACACCGGCCGTCAAACGTAAGACCGGACCTCGCCCACTTCAACGGCAAATCAAACATCGGCCATCAAACGTAAGACCGATCCTCGCCCACGCCCAACGGCAATTCAACCACTGCCCGCTCAACGGCGATTCAAGAAGGAGCCAACACCTCCCAGCACGAATATCAAGGCACAAGACGCCCCCAAACGCCCAACGGCAATCCAACCACCGCCCGCTCAACGGCAATTCAAGAAGGAGCCAACACCTCCCAGCACGAATATCAAGGCACAAGACGCCCCCAAACGCCCAACGGCAATTCAACCACTGCCCGCTCAACGGCAATTCAAGAAGGAGCCAACACCTCCCAGCACGAATATCAAGGCGCAAGACGCCTCCAAATGCTCAACGGCAATTCAAGAAGGAGCCAACACCTCCCAGCACGAATATCAAGGCACAAGACGCCCCCAAACGCCCAACGGCAATTCAACCACTGCCCGCTCAACGGCAATTCAAGAAGGAGCCAACACCTCCCAGCACGAATATCAAGGCGCAAGACGCCTCCAAATGCTCAACGACAATTCAACCACTGGAGGTCCGAAGTCATCTTCCCAACAGAAAAGGGCCCCTACAGGGTCATGCATCCCCAGCAATTCAAGCACCGGCAGTCAGATGTAAGTCCGAACTTTGCCCACCTCAACGGCAACACAAGCACCGGCCATCAAAGTAAGCCCGAGCTCCTTCCCAACTTAGGTCATACTCCTGAACTAGGTCCCAATTTAGGTTCATACTCCTGAAACTAAATCCCAACTTAGGTCATACTCCTGAACTAGGTCCCAATTTAGGTTCATACTCCTGAAACTAAATCCCAACTTAGGTCATACTCCTGAACTAGGTCCCAATTTAGGTTCATACTCCTGAAACTAAATCCCAACTTAGGTCATACTCCTGAACTAGGTCACAACTTAGGTTCATACTCCCGAACTAAGCTTCAACTCAGGACATCACCCCGGACGCCACCACGTCCTTATCACCGACCTATGCGGTCACCCAGGACGCCACCACGTCCTTATCACCGACCTATACGGTCACCCCGGACGCCACCACGTCCTTATCACCGACCTATGCGGTCACCCCGGACGCCACCACGTCCTTATCACCGACCTATGCGGTCACCCCGGACGCCACCACGTCCTTATCACCGACCTATGCGGTCACCCCGGACGCCACCACGTCCTTATCACCGACCTATGCGGTCACCCCGACGCCACCACGTCCTTATCACCGACCTATGCGGCCACCTGACGCCACCACGTCCTTATCACCGACCTATACGGTCACCCAGGACGCCACCACGTCTTTACCACTGACCTATGCGGTCACCCAGGACGCCACCACGTCCTTACCATCAACCTATACGGTCACCCAGGACGCCACCACGTCCTCACCACTGACCTCGGCGGTCACACAACACCTGTGGCACCACCACGCCCGCATTCACAGAACACTCACCCCACACCCGAACTACGACCAGGCTTGATTCCCGCCAGGGATACGTAGGAATCCTATCACAGGGTCCAGCCTATTGACCTAAACGGTCACCCAAAAGGACACCACCACGTCCTCACTTTGACCCTCACGGTCACTTCCTCTCCCAAAGACGCGATCCAGTTAGGACCCTTATCTTATCGGCCACCTCACTTCTTTCATAAGTGACGTCGTCGAGGGGCTTCTGTAAGTACCCCAATCTGGATCACTCCCTTTCAAACACCCGGGAAACACCGCAGACTCATCCACGCAGTCTCGGAGACCTCTCTCACTCAAAACCCTCTCAAAACCTCTCAAACCCCCAACCAAACCAGTGGAGGAGCCTTTCTGGGATAAAAGGGACAAAAGGACCTTTTGGGAATTTTCAGAAATCGAAAAGCAATTAAGGTCCGTACGGACCTCTTTGTTTCAATGATTACTAAATCCCCTTAAAGTCCACAATATTCCCTCAAATCCCGGAGAAATGATGACTTCCATGCAGTTGGTCCGTACGGACCTCTTTGCATGCAAGATGGTCCGTACGGACCTTATTGCTCGTGGAACATCATCATTCCCAAATATTCTCCATCATTGCGCATTCCCTCAAATCGAGGAAATCCAAAATTCTCGGATAACCAAGAAGGTCCGTACGGACCTCTTTGCTCCGAAATTTTTACTATAAATAGAGGGCTCCCCCTCCTCATTTTTTCACACCTCCCACTTCTCTCTTCCTCCCTAAGCCTTCGGCTCCCTTCTAAGACCTTTCGAGGCATTCCCGGCCCCTTCGGATCCTTCCGAGGCCTTCCGAGCCCTCGAGGTGCTCCGAAGCCTCTCCGAGCGCTCCCGAGACGCTCCCGCGCCGCCCGAGGCACTCTCGAGGTACTCGAGGCCCCTCGTGGTACTCCGAGGCCTTGCTCGGTCTTTCCCACGGTGTCCCGGCTCTTTCCGAGTCAAACCGGCGATCCCAAACCTTGCCGCACCTCTGCCCGAATCCAACCAACGATTCCAACGCACGCCGAACCTCTGCCCGACTGATCCCGACGATCCCCACGCACGCCGAACCTCTGCCCGAACGCAGCCTACAGTTTCAACTCACGCCGAAACTCTGTCCGCGGACAACCGGCATCCCCGAAGCAATCCGGAACGCTACTCCGACCTCAAACACTATTCCCCTGCGGAAGACAGACACGAACCAACATTGGTAAGGCTTCCTTCCTATTCTATTTCAATACATTTCAATACAATGTAGACATCCGATACAGCATGCATTTTTAAAAGCACACACACACACACAACTTTTTAAAGGATATTAGGGGTATCCGAAAGACTCGTTTTTACGAGGCGACTCGGGTGAGCTCTAATATTCTAATATTCTCTTCCCGAGGAGTCATCTGACCTCCGAACTCAAAATCTCATCACACAAAAACAGTTTAAAATTTATCTTTAAACTGATGCCCTTTTTCAATGTTTTGGGCTTAATAAAAACGGCGTGGCGACTCTACAAATGCGAAAACAAACGGCGAGACATCTCCAACCTCGCAAACGCTAAAACGGAATAAGCCAGATGCCGGGGCGCGATTGTGCTGCCTCTCGGATCCGGGCGACTTCCCGAACAAGCGACGAATTGCGAGATGCACGGGGGCCCTCCGCGCGCGAGCCGGATCCCGGGTAATTTCAGGGAGGAAGAAGACTTTTGAGGAAATACGAGAGAGGGAAAGGAGACGAGGGACAGACTCGCACAAACAATTTATTTATCTTCAAGTATAAATCGGTGTATTAATCCTAAATGCGGTTGGGAAAGGAGAAGCCTTTATTTGCGCTAACTACACCTTGGGGGAGCTTAGGGACGCAACATTCAAATCACACTAAAAGCCTTGCATTGAAATCTATAATAGGTAATGACACCTAAGCAAAACTTAGCATCGTATGGGACGGAGAGGTTGTCCAAATTTCTGGAGAAATTTGGGCAGCATAACGGGTATTCTCGAAGAATTTCCAAGAAAAATCCGGCATGACCTCTCGTCGGTGCACGTTGAAAACGCGGCATGATCTCTCGTTAAGGACACGCCACGGGAGTGACATATCCTCACGTGAAACCATGTTGCATTGGCAACATGCCCACGAGGTGCAAGGTTTTGGGGAAGGTATAAGGACCTATAGTAAATTTCAAAACAATTCATTTTGGTGTGATTAAAACATTGTATCAAAAACCAACCGTGGGTAAGGTTTAAGTGTGGAGCCACCTATAACGCGCTAGGGGGATGGGATTGATATTAGGCGCTCAAACGTAGGCGAAATTCATCACCGTCCGCGATGCCGTCAATCGCACCCGAGGGTTCTAAATCTATGTGGTAGTAGTGTGCGGATGACTATATTCTTTTATTTACGAAAAAAGAGAAATTTTATTATTTTATTTTCTTTATTTATTTTTAAAAGAAGAAAAGGAAATACACACACTCTCACACAGAAAAAAAGGAAGCAACAATCAACTGAGCCATCTTTCGATTCAAGGGACTGCCCTCAAACCAGCTTCTGAAAACCTGTCCAGTGACCATTCCTGTCGCGTGACATAGGACAACATGGGACAAAGGTGTCGCACGACTATGATGATCACTGAACCAGATCCCTGCAAAGATCAAATCAGCCCATGCCCTAACCACGGCAAGGGAAAAGCAAAGTAACCAAAACACAACAGAATGGCCACAAAATATATACAAGGTTCACAAGCCTCCAAATATCACAAAATGCATGTACTACAAAATATTATCTAAGATGCACACAAAGATGGACGAGTTGGATGTTCAATTGAATGAAAGCTTGACCCACTAGCTTTTGAAAAACAGGTTTTCAAAGTGTGTCCCCAGCAGAGTCGCCACTAAATGCGCGCTCGCCCGAAAAAAATATAATATATATATAAGATATATAATATATAATGATAAAATAGGAGTCGCCACGCCATGCTTAAGTGGTGCATTTTGAAAAACCTTTGAAAGAGAACGGGTTCGGGGGTCAGATTACGTGTTAGGAAGAACCGAGAGTTCACCCAACACGCCTCGTCCGTGAACGAGTCTTTCAAATCGAACATCCAAGCAATCCATAAGTGTGTGCAATCATAGATAATGAAAAAGTGTAGTAAACATGAATTTCATTGATTTGGAAAGAGACTTACAACTTGTGAACCAATTATTCGGGGAGGCCACATCCCTTATACATCAGATCCATACAGATTACAAGGGGAAATGGTATCTGCAAATGGTCACATAGTGTCGCGTGACACAGGATATGAGTGACCAAAGGTGTCGCGTGACACGGAATCACACATGCACAAAGTGTCGCGTGACACACAGTGTCCATCTGCAGATACCTACAGATTTGAACTCAACAACACCAATAACCAACACATATGCAATTGATTACACATATTAACTTCGAAATGGAGAATTAACAACAATTTAACCCCGAGAGTGTGGATATGGAGAGATCCACACTCCCTTGGGATCTAAATAACAATTTCAACAACTATTCAACAATGAACACCCAATTATTCAGATCATCCAAGTTAAACAGAGAGATTGCGATTGGGATTCAATAATCTAGACAGATAGAGTTTGATTATTGAATCCAAGGGAGGAAAGACAATGAAATTATCCAATTAGCAAAGTAGGAGAGAGAGAAGAGGGGGTTGAGAGTGTTACCCTTGTTGCTTCCACGAATTCTGTATCAAGTTAGATACAGAACCCTTCAATAGCAGCTTCTGGTCCTGGAAAGCTTGGGAAAATCAGTGGAATGTGGATCTAAGAGGTGATGAGGGAAGTGGGTTTGATTGGAGGAAATTGGGGGTAGGTTAGGGTAGGAGAGAGAGGTGTGTGTTTAGTGTGTGTGTTACATCGCAATTCCTGCAGAGTAACAGTATGTCAAAATCTGGATCCATTTCTAAGAGGGGAAGGGTCTTATTTATAGGCTGCAGTTAGTGGTCACCATGTGTCGCACGACCTTACGTAACCACTTTCCATGCCTCGATGTGTCGCGTGACACAAGGTGACACCAACTGATTTTGGCGCCAAAACCAGTTTCTAGAACATTCAGGCATAAATACCTAAAAAGTCCAAAAGGGTTTATTCCCAGCAGGTCCTTTGGCATGAGCAAGGTACCAAAAGGTACTTCCTTCGCGGGAAACTTATGAAACGTTTCTGAAAGTCTCAGGATAGGCCGGGAATTTACCAAAACGCCCCTTAATGCAATTTTATTACCTTAAAATGCACCTAAAAGGGTCGTGAATTGGATTGGCGTACTTACACTTGCACATGCTGGACACATGTCGATCATCCCTTAAGGGTGCCAACCACCCCCAAGTTAGTGGTAAATCACTGTTTACCTTGTCAAATCACACTGTTTTGACGGTTGTAGTGGGTACCTACGTGGCAGTACGTCAGTCACTTATCGTCACCAGTCCTGATTGTCGCCCATGCGACAATCCTAAGGAAGGGGGTAATACTCATATTGTAACCAATCCCATCTTCTAACCGCCCTGTACTTGTCACCTGCTAGTTCCACCCATCATATCGCAAACTGCCACAGGTACTTCTCACTTGTCGCTCATTCTCACACTGAGACCTACTCATGTCGCTACTATTCTTGTCGCCTACTTGAATGTCGCTTCACACTTATGGTCTTACGTACAATACCCACTTTATTCCTTGGGCCCACTTGGCCCATTTCGCCTCGTTGGGCCTAACTTACTATTCAGGCCCAAATTCATATTTCACAATCACATCAACTTCGCAGGACTACACATGCAATTCAATTGCACAGGCCTTGAACCCCTGGTTCTAGTACCAAACAATCATTTTTTTTAATTTTACTAAAACTAAAAGTTAAAATATATATAAACTAGTACTCTTTAGCCCGTGCCTATGGCACGGGACAGTATGCATGTTGATCAAGTACAAAAAAATATAAAGATAAACAACATTAAAATTTCCCTATTATCTTGAAATTGATCAAAATATAAATGTAATCTACTTCTTGGAGACCCCATGAACATTGATTATTGACAGTTTCGATCGACAAAGTTTCTGAAAACAAATAAGCCATATGGTAATATTAATGAAGAACTCTAACAATTGTTGACTAGGACGGACATCTCCAACAGACTGAAATGCCAAGGAAAGATGAGCACAATCCTCATAATCTTCCACCAACTCTAGAAAACCATCTTCAAGCTTCGCCCTGCAACAACAAAGAAAATAGTTAATGTGTTGGCTCCTTCTTATCCATTCTGAGATAATTTAGCACAAATAGTAACAAAATATTGCAAAAATAAATTCAAGAGATTTAGAGGGAGATCAAGAAAAATGATGTAGTCTTCTAAATATTCAATTCAAACTCCAAACAACTAAGGCGGACATAGGTTCTACATAAACTCAAGATCACATAAAAGAGTTAAATTACTCCCTCTCTCCCAAGATAAATAATAAATGTAGTACCTACTATATTTTTCTTATTTGAAAATGCGGCATTTATTTTGGTACATCATTAAAAAGTGCCACAAAAAGAATATTCGTGGAAACTGAAGACCATCGGGCCAATTCCCAAACTGCCATTTCTACACAATCGGCTTCCCCTCCTCTTCCTACTCCAACTTATTCCCTGTAACTGCTCTATAAAAAATAATGAACTGTGCACTAACCTCCTTACTAACCCTAGCAATACTCAACGTAACTCTTCCTTCTTCTTCTCTTCTTCTTCTCACTGTTTTTATCAGGAGTCACCAACACAAAATCCTTCTCGTTCCTCCAAAACGCATCCTTAAACTCTTGCAAATTGACCCATCATCTTTAATCACAACCTAATTATTCAGATCCTCAGGAGGTTATTTCCAAATCATAAGGTAGTTTACAAATGCAGCTATGTTGTGAGAGGGTACTAACCCCCCCCTAAGTAAGAGCCTTCAATGAATAACATTTTATGATCAATATATTTAAAGTAAGATATTATTGAAAGAAAAAATCTATACGAAATTAGAACCCAATTTCATGGAAAGAATTCATGAAGAAAGATGATTAAAAAAATCTAAAAATTATCAATTTCCTACTCTCTCTCTCTCTCTCTCTCTCTCTCTCTCACACACACAAAGTGATGATACTTGCACTGTTGCACACAGTTTATGTGCGTGTAAGTGAAACAGACCAAAGTTAAATATAAAAAAATGAAATATTTACCTAGATTTGAAGATGAATGTGTATAGACAAATCAGTTGTAAGCAGTTGGTTATGAAAAGGTTTAAGAAACTGTAGCATTCTGAGGGGGTAAAGAATGAACATGAAGCAATTAGACAGAAAAAGTTGAAGTCAACAATGAGTTAACAATAATTTTGGCAATGAGTTGACAATAATGTTGACAGACAGCTCTATCGGGTGAAATCATGTTGAGCCTATGCAACTTTTCACCTTCACCCCATCTTAATTACTTAACCAAACTTAAATAAAAAACTGAAATTGAAAAAATATGGCTTCATTACCTAATTGATATTGTGGAAGTTGAGGTCTAAGAGAATTGCCTTATCCTGAACTTTGATCATGTATGTAAATCATCTGATTGATTTCTCTAGGATAGTAGTGTGCAGATCTTGCTGACTATAGTCTGGTGGTCATGGAAAAGTAAGGATACATAAGATGATTTAAAAAAAAATATGAAATAACACCAAAACAAACTGGTCAAATCAATTAAAACCAAACTGTTCATTAATCATAATCACCTCAAATTCGACAACCTAATTTCAAGAAACTGAAACATGAACATGAGTTCACCCACATACATATGCAACTGCTAGAGAATTTATGAAAAAGGGTACTAACAATTGAAATGGATGAAGCAAGTTCGAAACATGAAATGAAAACATTCATCGGCTATGAGTCTCTAGTGAAGATTTTGATGGAGGGAAAATCTAGGTCGGGGTTGACTCCGCGGAGAGATTTTGATTGAACGAATGTCGGTTAGGGGAGTTTTCTTCCCTTGAAGTGAACTGCCGTTAATCGGAGAAAATTGTGAAGCAGTTTGGGGGAGAAGTATGCGCAAATGCTGCCAGGAGGTTATTTTTCTAACTTTTAATCTTGACCCTTATTTGTCTTTTCTGAGATTCAATCTCAACCACTCTTTGTGTGGTGGTTGAAATCCACCCCTATTGTAATATAGATATATAAGCCCACTATTAGCTAGTACGCACACTTTTGATAAATTCATCCTCTAATACAAATAATAAAACGCTTGCTTTAGCAATTATATCCATCCATATTATAATTTTACCCCTATTCTAATTTTGACACAACCACTTATACCATTTACCGTAATCAAACTACCCCCACCCACTTAAACTCTTCACTTTCAGCACAGTTTCATGGAAAAATAGAGAAAATTATAGAAAAAAAGTGTACAAATAATCAAGAAAAAGAGGAGAAAATTACTGGAAGTCCGATAGATTTGTGGAGGGAAACACAAGTTGATGGAAGCCATTACTAGTTCAAATATGTAGAGGGAAAAATAAACCAACCACTCCACATTAATAGTTGATGGAGGAAATATCCCTATTTTAATAATTACCTAGCAAGTATGCTAGTTATTGGTGTTGTAATATGAATAACCAATGGTCGAATCCACAGGAAATTGGTGGAAACTAAGTAATGAAAAACTAACATAAAGCGGGTTTTGCTTTTGTTTATTGTTCTACTCTACGAAATCAAGAATTAAATTTAAACTAAGAAACCAAATAAAAGCAAAAAATTAACCGGATTAAGCAAGAGATTCACGTATTGAGTTTCACAAGTACCTTTTCTCTATGTTATGCTAATAATTAAGGGATCAATCTCATTATATGGTTCATTCCGAAAGAAATTGAGTGGCTAGGAATGACAATAGAACGCACAGACGTCTGAAGTGAGTCCTGATGCTATCACACCAGTACTAGCATCAGTGATAAAATTGGCGAAATAAAATCTGCTGAATAGGTTACACAAACAAACATAAAGAGAAGACAAAAATAACTAAAACTCTCTCACACATAAAAGACTCTCGAATGATGTTTATACTTCAGCAATTGAGTCTGTAAAAGACGTGTGAAGCAATGAGGTACACTGCTTTTATTTATAGCCAAAGAGCCCTTTGTTTGTAGAGGTTGATTTGCATGAGGAGGTCTTCTCTAATTAGACTCCTATCTTCCTTAATCAACCCAAGCAATCCTTTCCTTATCATGACTATTTCCTTGTGTGAGAGATCCTACAAAATAACCAAAATATATACTAAACATATCCAATATTTGGTTAGTAGGTTAGTAAATTAAAATACAATATAAACAATATAAATAATATTTACCTAAATTAACATAAAATAAAGAAAGTAACAAATCTTAAGTTAAGTCAATATTTGACTTGTCAAGTGTGTGTGACATCACACACTTTCAATCTTCCCCTACTTTGTTGTTTTCTGGTAAAAAAATGTAAGCCAAGATCATATTATAGACTAAATATCAAATAGCAAAAACTCCCCCTAAATACCAAACGTTATGACAATTCAAAAACATAAAGTAAATCACCATTGTTCCTAATTAAACAAAAACAAACATAAAGTAAAAATTGTTTTTGAAAAGCAGTAAAGAAATAAAAACAAGACTTCGAACAGATTTGTCCTTGTCCATATCCTCCCTTGTCTTTTGAAGAAGCTCCCAACGAAAATCTTGACTTATGTCTTCAAATACTTGGTTTGAACTTGCTCCCCCTTTTTGATCAGAAATACTTGCCCTAGCTGCCAATAGCCTATTCCTCCTGTTGGACATCTCTTTAAAATGTACCCTTGCATATAGCATAGCCTTCTCTAAGAACTTGATCTCCTCGTTATATACAGCTACTGGATCAATTTGTGGCATATGTGGTGCAATCTCATCATCACCAGCATCAGCTAAATCATCTTCTTCTTCATTATGAACCACAGTAGCAGGATCATCAGAGAAAACCACAGGCAAATCTATGATATGCTTTGTGCATTCTAGGATTGGCTGTATCCCAAATGGCTCAACGTTTTCACACAGCCTGTCAGACAAAAGAATATCTACACCTTGCTTTAAACACAACCTAGAAATTAAACAAGTAAAAGGAAGATCCGAGGGTAACTCCTTCTCAGCAAACTGGACAACACTACCAAACACAATTTCACCAAGATTGAAATCCAAACCAGTAAAGATTCTGTGAATGAGGTCGGAATGGGCTAAGGTGACAATGTTCCGGTTGGACGTAGGCTTCCGGTTGAGAGTGGCAATTTTAAACAGAAATCCACACAGAGAGGTTAGCATTGTGCACTTATATTGATTGTGCCAAATTGGGTCAAGGCCATTGGAAATAGAATTTGCAACTTCATTTTTGGGAGCCATGGGAGGAATATTTTATGGACTGGGAGTTTGAAGGAATGAATTTATTATAGCCAGAGAAAACGAAATAGTTTTACCTCGAACACACACTTTCTCAAAAGATTCAGACCTAGGGTCTTGAATTGCCTGAAGGAGACTGGCATAAAATTCACAGACCAAAGAAGGAAAGTAGCTAGAGGGGTAGGTAACTGTGTGTAGGAGGCATTTTTCTTTCAAGTACCTGACCATCCCAACATCCTCAAAAGTTTGATCCATAACTCTTTCAACAATGAATCCCTTCATCCCGAAGAATTCTTATCTCTCCATTACAACACTTGACGTAAAATTTTCAGATGAGAGTGAACTTACACAGGTTTTAGATGCTTTAGGTCTTGTGGTACACCTAGACACATGCGTTAAACTCACTGAGGCTTGGGACTTTCTCAAGCTTTTTCTCCTTAATGTGGGTGCTGATGTGATCACATCAGCATCTTCTTTTTCAGCTTCCAGTTCCTCTCTACCCAGCTTAAAGGTCTCATTCTCTGCCTCATCATCATCATCTGAGTCCATGAGAGGGACTTAGGTAGCAATAGAGGCAGTTGCCTCAGCCTTTGATTTCCTAGAGATGCCTTTTCCCTTTCTTTGGTCCATTAGGGCTTGCAGAGGGATGTTTTCATTGTCTTCCTCCTCTTCATAATGTACACAGGCTGAGGGAAGATTCCCAGTAGTTGGTGATAGTGGAGGTGTGATGGCAGAGGGAATATCAGTAGATGGTTTAGAGGAAGAAACAGGGCTTTTACCTTTTGATGTTGCCAAATCTTTGGGAGTTACAATCACATGAGGAAAGATATCCACAATATCATGGGTAGCAGCATCCATTATCTCCTGAAGCCCATAAGTAATTAATTTCTTCAGTCCTAGCTCTTTGTTGAACAACTTCAAAATCATCAGCTTGAGGTCTATCAGAGTCGCTTGAATAGAGATAGCTCAAAATATTTCCTCCTCCTATGCTTAGGCTGTGCTGCCTTTTCGGATGAACTGTCGGAGCTTGTTGCAGAGGGTTTTCCCCTTTTCCTTTTCAAATCAGCACTAGGGTCATAATCCTCATCAATTCCCTCCAAGAAATCAGGTTTCGCCATATTGGGCCTAACCCTAGGAGAGTAGTTCTCCATATTGGGCGAGAACCCCCTTTGCCTTAGGGACCAATTTGGACCCTTCTCCGTGCCAACTGTTGCCCCAATTGACCGGAGGTCACCAAGATTATCAGCATCAATTGCATTATTTGGAGCCCCAGGTAGAGACATTGAGACTGGAGTTGCCTCAGTATCAACAAATAAGTCAACCGTGCCTTTGGTTGGGACTGTTGGAGATGGCGGTGGTGAGACGGCGGTGCTTGGAGAAGCTGATTTTGCCAGGGAAGCCATTAAACCTGCTAAAGAGAAAATAGAGAGAAAAACAGAGAGAAAGATTTGTAGAGTAATTAGAGAGAGAATGGGTCGGTGGTGATTAATGGTGAAGGGATATGTGATATATATGATGTGATAGCATAAATTAAAGACCTATTAGGAAAAGGACACATAGTAGAGGTAGAGTTAAAAAGGGAACTTAATACCTTGGCATCCAGATTAAAAATAAACTTGCCTTAACCTCTTGGAATTCCTTAGATGATAAGGATTAAAAAAATTCCTTGTAGAATTTGAATTCCTTTTCCCTTTGTGAATAATATATCTGCCATAAAAATAAAAACAAATCCGCATATATATACTCCCCCTAAACACATGGACATCATAAATATAAGATTCAAAACTTTTGTTGAGCATAAGATCTTTTAACCAAATTAATTAGGGAAAGAAAAAGATTTGAACAATATTTTCACCAATGACTAGGTTGACTTAATTTATGTCTAAGAGAATGATGCATAATGTACAAACATGTGAAGGATGAATCTCATTAAATGTGTGGTATGGGATGTGATCACATCAGGGGACACATGTCCTCTAAGAAAGTCAATGAATTGAAATATTGTCTTGCTTGGCCTCTAGGATGCACCCACCCATTTTTTATTTGTGGTAAAAGATTTATGGGTAGCTTTCACTCTTCTTTACCTTCTTGGATAGCCCTATTTCGAATGATCTTGTCGATTTGACCCAAACTTTCTCTTTATGTCATTTTGATCACATTGAAATGACTTCATACCAAGAGTGGAGCAGTTGTTTCCCTTAGATTAGGCACCCACCAAAAGACATCCAATAGGATAAATTTGAGTCAACAGTTGTTGACACATTTTAAGAAGAATTCACAATTCATAGAGGAGTCGTGTCAAAGATGTAATACAAGTGACCACATTGAAAAACATCGTGCAATGCATTTTTTTTGTTAGAAATAAAATATAAAGGTATAGGCTCTGATGTGATCACACCATCAGATGACACACAAACTCAGAGACTTCCTTAGGGTAGAAAATCTCTGAAAATCAAGGGCTTTGGTGAAAATATCAGCCAACTGTTTTTCAGTACTTATAGATTTCATGCTAATGATTTTCTGCTCAACAAGATCACGATTAAAATGATGTTTAATGTCAATGTGTTTAGTACGTGAGTGCTGAACAGGATTTTTTGATATTTCTATGGCACTTAGATTATCATAAAAGACAGTTAGAATATCACTTTTAAGCCTATAATCCTTAATCATCTGATTCATCCAGAGAAGTTGAGAACAATAACTGCCCACAACAACATATTCTGACTCAGCAGTTTAGAGGGATGCACAGTTTTGTTTTTGACTATACTAAGATACTAAGTTGTTCCCAAGATAAAAACACCCCCCCAGTTTTGCTCTTTCTATCATCAGTGTTGCCTGCCCAATCAGAGTCACTGAATCCTATCAGATTAGTATTAGTCTCACGAGTATAGCTTAGCCCTAAATTGACAGTCCCCCAAACATATTAAATGATCCTTTTTACAGCTTTAAGGTGGGAAATTTTTGGGCAAGCTTGATATCTAGTACACAGGCACACACTAAACATGATGTCAGGACGACTTACTGAAAGGTACAACAAGCTTCCAATCATACTTTTATACAAGGTGGGGTCAACATCCTCACCATCCTCATCTTTACACAACTTTTGGGATGATCCCATAGGAGTCTTAAGATGAGAGGCATTGTCAAGAGAGAATTTCTTGAACAAATTTTTGGCATACTTACTTTGTGAAATGAGCATTCCCTCCTTATTTTGTTTTATTTGAAAACCTAGGAAATAGTTTAATTCACCAACTATACTCATCTCAAAGGTGGTGGTCATACTAGTAACAAAGTAGTCTAACATATTCTTGGATGAAGATCCAAAAATAATGTTGTCTACATAAATTTGGGCTACTAAAATCCCCTCTTTATCTTTCAAAATAAATAAGGTCTTATCTACCTCACCTCTCTTAAAACTCATTTGTATGAGGTGCTCAGTTAGCCTCCCATACCAAGCCCTAAGGGCTTGTTTTAAGCCATATAAGGCTTTCTTTAGTTTGTAAACATGATCAGGGCAATGTGGATCAGTGAAGCCCTTTGGTTACTCAACATAGGCTTCTTCATTGAGGACACCATTTAAGAAAGCACTCTTTACATCCATTTTGATGTAGAGTGATGTCCAAATAACATGCAATGGCAAGTAAAAGCCTAATGGATTCTATCCTAGCAACTGGGGCAAACGTTTCTTCAAAGTCAATCCCCTCTATTTGGGTGTAGCCTTGGGCTACTAGCCTAGCTTTGTTTCTAGTTATTTGCCCATTTTCATCTGTCTTATTCTTAAAAATCCAATTGGTCCCTATTACATTCCCCCCATTAGGTCTAGGAACCAAGACCCACACATCATTTTTCTCAAATTGGTTTAATTCCTCTTGCATAGCAACTATCCAGTTATCATCTCTCACTGCCTCTATGACATTCTTAGGCTCAAGATGTGACACAAAATAGCAAGAGCTTACCTTGCTTACCTGTGAGTTTGTACAACTCAGTCCAGCCAATTCACGGTAGTCAACTCTTGGTTTATCCCTTGTGTTTACCTTTTCATTTACATTGCCAACCACTTGGGTGATTGGATGATTCTTTTGAATCCTGCTAGGTATTAGGGGTATAAATGGTTCGATTTGGGAGAATTTACGGATCGAACCGTTAGTCATCGGTTTGGGAAAATTCCAAACTGAATCGAACCATGAAAAAATTCAAACCGAATCAAACCAAACCGCTATGGTTTGGTTCAGTTTGGTTCAAACCGCGGTTCAATTATGTGGTTCAGACCGTGGTTCAGAATATGGTTTAGATTATGGTTCAAACCACGATTCAGACTGCAACTTATTTTTATATTTATTTAAATTTTCCGTGATATCGGAAGAAGATCGAAAGCTGGGGGTGTTAAGAGGAAAGTCGAAGGAAGAGAGAGACTAGAGGAAGAAATAGGTCGAAGAAAGAAAAACACTTTACAATCTTCGATCGTGAAGAGAACTTAGTTATTTATGTGTCGCAATGACGATAACAAATGATGAAATTAATATTAAATAAGATACACAACGGGTGTTAGGATTAGTTTATGTAATGTAGATTTTTTTATTGATCTAACAGTAAATTTTAATAAATATACGAAACTATTAAATAAGATACAAAACGGGGGTTAAGATTAGTTTATGTAATGTGGTTTGGTATGGTGGTTCGGTCTCAAATAAGGATTTGGTTCGGTTCAGTTTGGTTTGGTCAAGGAGGGTCAGACCACAAACCAAATCGAACCATGTGGTTTGCCAAAATTTGAGACCAACCGAACCATTCATACTTGAAAACCAAACCAAACCGAATGGTTTAGTTCGGTTCGGTCTCAAACCGCGGTTTGAACCGAACCACTTACACCCCTACTATGTATGTCTCTTGTCCGATCCAGATTCTCCTCTTCACAGTCTGAACTTTCTGAGTCTGAAGCAGACTCTTTTTGTCCTGATGTAGGTGGTGATGTGATCACACCAGCACCTGCATCATCTTTCTGCAACCCTGTTTGATGCGTCTGTTCAACTGTAATATGAGTATCCTCCATTATTTCCACGCAACCTGAGACATCATCTTCAAGAGTTTTTAGATTTAAATCAGCAGTATCATCAAAAGTAATATTAATGGACTCCATCACAGTTTTAATTCTAAGGTTGTAAACCTATAAGCACGACTATTTGTGGAATACCCTAGGAAAACAGCCTTGTTACTTTTAGAGTCAAATTTAGACAAATACTCTCTATCATTCAGAATATAGCATATGCATCCAAAGACATGAAAGTACTTGAGAGTATGTTTTTTACCAAGAAGAATTTCATAAGGAGTCATGGTTGACCCAACTCTCAAGTAGACTCTATTTTCTATGTGACAAGCAGTGTTAAGAGCTTCAGCCCAGAATCGTTTAGAGATGTTCTAGAACTAAGCATGACACGAGCCATCTCTTGTAAGGTTCGATTCTTTCTTTCAGCCACCCCATTTTGTTGAGGAGTTTTAGGGGCTGAAAAATCTTGGTTATTCCTTTGAAGTCACAAAATTCATTCCTTTTAAGTCATAAAATTCAGAGAACAAAGTGTTCTCATATTCAGTTCCATGATCGGACCGAATTTTAATCACTTTATTACCATGCAAATTTTTGACCTTTTTATACCACACTTTAAACACTTCAAGTGCTTCAGATTTTTCTTTCAAGTATAGGACCCATGTGTACCTAGAAAAGTCATCTACACACAAAAGAATATTTCTTTTTACTCAAGCTTTCAACTTCAATGGGTCCCATAAGGTCAGTATGGATTAGTTCCAAAATTTCAGAAGTGGAACCGTGATCAATCTTTTTGTGGGAAGCCTTAGTTTGCTTTCCCTTTTGGCGAGGACCACACACACTTACTTGTTTGAAATCAAGTTTAGGTAAGTGTTTAATAGCATTAAATCTTACCAATTCTTCCATTTTCCTAAAACTTGCATGACCTAACTTTTGATGCCAAATCTCAAGATCATTTACTTTGGAACTGTGACAAGCTAAGTTGTCACCAAATTTGTAACATTTATCTTGAGACCTCATTCAAGTGAACAAGCATTTATCAGTGCTATCAAACACTTTACACTCATGTTTGTCAAATTTAACATACAAATTGTCATCACATAGTTAGATTATACTAATGAGATTAGCTTTTAAGCATTCCACATGATAGACATTTTTCAACTTAGGCATATAATTAACACATAGAGTACCCTTCCCAACAATCTTACCTTGGGCTCCTCCCCCATAATTCACATTTCCACCGTTGATAGTGGTGTAATCGGTTAGGAACTCAACATTATATGTCATGTGCCTCAAGCACCCGCTGTCGAAGTACCATGAGTTGCCTATGCTGCTCTTGAGTGAGTTGAAAACCACTTTACATTCCTCATTTTTCTTTTCCACCCACATAAATTTCCCATATTTTTGGTGATGTGAGGGGTGATGTGAGTACATCCGGGGGCTCATCTGCGGAACATATTTTCCAAGATCATGAATTCTTTGGTAATAGAAAGGTTTGATGTGACCTAGGACAAAACAGTAATGTCATACAAACTTCCTTTTCTTAGAACTAGTTTTATGATTTTGAAAAACTTTGGTTTTTGAAGAACTCTCTCTTTTTTCCACAAAAGTGGATTCATAGCAAGACCATTTTTCAAATTATTTCCCATACTCGGAATTTCCTCAAGTTTAGCCTTTGCAGTATTTAATTTTGCAAAAGTTTTATTGGCCTTTTCGAGTTCTGATTTGGTCTTCTCGAGTTCAAAATCACGTTTAGTGAGCATGACCTCAAATTTGTCTATGGCATCCTTTTGGTTGTCATTTTCAGTGGTAACCTTTTCAAGATCACCTTATAGAGTTATAATTTCAGTAGAGAGTTTTCCATTAACCTTTTCGAAAACTACCAAAATTTCAACACGTTTTTCCCAGTCAGCATAAGCATCAAGAAGTTTTTGGTAACTTCCATCACATACTTCTTCATTCTCATTTTTTTTTCAGAAAGGGAAGAATTAAAGCAGTAGATCTCGGAGTCAAAAGATGTGATGGTTGGTGTGACTACATCTGAAGCTACATCTATTTGTAGTTCGTGACTAGGAGGCGAGATTTCCATGATTGCTAAGTTTAGCGTTTCATCTTTGTTCTCACTATCACTAAGGGTCGCACAAAAGCTCATTCCCTTTTTCTTCAGAGTGTTTAGTGCCCAAAGCCTTTGCAGGCTCTACATTGAACAGTTTCAGATCTTTTCTTAGCAAAAGTAGTAGGTTTCTTGAAACTACTCTCAGTATCCTCTTTTGGTTTTTCAAAAGTATTTTGAATTTTAGAAGGAAATTTGTTGTCCCATTTATTTTTGAGAAAAGTAGTAAATTTTTTGGTTAAGAGGGCAACATCTTCGGTTCCAAATTTGAAGTGTCAATTTCTATAGAAATTTCTTCAATCTCTTTTGGTACTTTTTTTTTCACTGCTCACACACCCACACAAACACACACACATGCACGCACAGAAGCGCCTAGGAGATAAATCCTAGGGAGAGAAAGCCTTCCCTCTAACTTCTGGGGGGATCGAACCCATGACCTCCAAGTTGGAAGCCATGAGCTCTAGCCAGCAGACCAAATCCCCATGTGCCTTTTGGTACTTTGGATACATTAGAGAGAGCAATAGCAAGAGCTATATTTTCAGCTTTATGTTGTTGTTGAATTGATGTGTTCATCTCAAACATTGTTAGTTTACCCACAAGAGTATCTAATCCCATGGTTGTGGTATCATGTGTTTCTTCAATAGCAACAATTTTAATATTGAATTTTTCAGTAACAGTTCTCAACATCTTACTAACTAACCTAGCATTTGATATAGGCTCACCTAGGGAGAGACATTCATTTGAGATCTCTCTCAATTTAGCAGAATAGCTTTTTATGTCCTCAGTCACATTCATTCTCAAGTTTTCAAACTTGGTCATGAGAATTCTCAATCTAGTGGCTTTAACACTATCATCACCTTCACAGTGACCTTGCAAAATATCTCAGGAAATTTATGATACATTTTGATTTTTTTACAAGTCTAAACATGTGTTCATCCACATGACTTGATATAGCACCAAGAGCCTTGGAATTATAGTTAGCTAGAGTAACTTCAACAGTGGTCCATTCTTCCCCAGGTTTGAGTTTGAAGATTTTTTCTGAGGTTTCCCCCTCTTCACTCTTACTTTCAACCTTAGGAGGAGACCATAGAATAATAATACTAAGCCACGCCCTCTCATCAATTGCTTTGATGAAAAGATACATTTTAGCTTTCCAAATAGCATAATTAGTTCCATCCAAAACAGGAGGACGGTATTGATTCAAGAAACAGAGCCGAAAGCTTGCCGAAATCATGAAGTCACTGCCCGAGGATGAACAAATGAGAATCTTCCAGTCATGTTTGAAGCCATCAGTAAGAGCATCGTGTTTGAAGGCACAATTCCATATTACCAATACAGAGCAGCAACTACATCAAACCCTGCATCGGCTCCCAGCAAAGGAAAAGACACCACTGTCAACCATATCCAGCAGGGACATCAGTCAAATAATGGGAACACAGCCCAATGAAGCAACGACTCTTCCAAGAAGCAGCCTTTCCATCGCTTCGACAAGCCAGACGTGCCTCTAAGAAAAATGTTAGAGGGACTGATCAGAGAAGGTCTGATCAAACCTATGGAGAACTACAAGCCAAAAAATCCCACAGCCAACGCTGATAGAAGCAAGTACTGCGCCTTCCACCAGTATCATGGGCACATAACCGATAGTTGCATCGGTCTGCGATATGAAATTCAGAAGTTAATAGAAGACGAAAAGCTTAAGCGTCCTGGCAGTTCAGCAACAAAAGAGCAGCTAAAGTAGGGGCCACCTATCCTCAAGATTTGTTAATTGTCTTTTGGTCAACCTTCGTAGGTTCTAGTACTTTCCTCGTTCAATCAAGTCCTCCTCGGACATTGTAGTTAATCTTAAATTTTCTATAAAAAAAGAGTCTTTTTTTCTTTTCTAGCTAGACTTGAGACATTAGTTGCACACCTACATTACTTTTAATGAAATGGTTGTGAAATTACCCGATCTTTTTCGCGCGCGGGCGGGGGGCGCGGAAAAGACGGTTGTCTTTTGCGGAGGGGTTGGTGTCTGAGACCTCGCTTCATGGGAAGGAACAAAATGAGGAGTCGCCACGCGGTTTTTTTATTTTGAGCCCAAAACGTTGAGAAACGGCTATTTGTGAAAAGGTGTCATTTTTATTGGTAGCAAAAACATAGGAAAAGGCTTTTGAAAATGGGGATCATTTTTATTGGCAGCAAAAACGAGTAAAAAGCTTTTTTGTACCAGAGATTGTTAGGTTCGGAGGTCAAGTTACGTTTCGGGTAGAGTATTACGAGATCGCCCGA
Source organism: Adenophora triphylla var. japonica (assembly GCA_022495995.1). Taxonomy (NCBI): domain Eukaryota; kingdom Viridiplantae; phylum Streptophyta; class Magnoliopsida; order Asterales; family Campanulaceae; genus Adenophora; species Adenophora triphylla. Next base: position 140,903 of record JAFEMH010005628.1, read on the forward strand.
AACGCCTCGCATGACGAGTCTTTCTACCTTTCTCGAAATCGTGTGTGTGTGTGTGGGTGTCTTTTGAAATGGGGGGCTTGAATGACAAGCTTAATCTTGGTTTGAATGACAAATGTTGATTAGGTGACTTTTGAAAAGACGAGCGTTTGAATGACAAACTTCGGTTTGAGTTTGAAATGAGCGTTTGCGTGGCAAACGTCGATTTTGAGTTGAAATGAGCGTTTGCGTGGCAAACGTCGATTTTGAACCGGGCGAGTCATTGTTAACGATTTTTACGGGAAAAATACGTATTAAATGATTTTAAGTGTCAAATGGCGGCTTTGAGTTTGAAGATGAGCGTTCGGAGGCCGAACGTCATTTCGCGCGTTTTGAAAGAGAGTTCGACGGACGAACTCCGGTTTTGAACCGGGCATTACATTGTTAACGATTTTTACGGGAAAAATGCGTATTAAATGACATGCGATCAACGAATCGGGTTGTGACTCGGACTTTGAAAAGTAAATACTATCACAATCCAAACGGATCGGACTTTGTAAATGACAGTATTTAAAGTGCGGTATCGACGGAATCAAACGATCCGGATTCGTAAATGACGATCGACGAGGCCAAACGGCTCGGAATTGTAAATGACGATCAACGAGGCCAAACGGCTCGGAATTGTAAATGACGATCAACGAGGCCAAACGGCTCGGAATTGTAAATGACGATCAACGGATCGATCGATCCGGAATGGTAAATGACATAAAAAGTAAAAGGAACGGGGTCGGAACGCCGTTTTAACCCGTGATTACTTCTCTTACGGAAAGAGAAGAGGATCGAGGGGCTAAAACGTATCGGACCCCGTTAGACGGAGGCGTCTACATTTCGATAACGACGTTCGAAACGGTTATAGCGACTGGCGCGTAAACCGAGACGGAATGGGAGATTTAGAGAGAGGGAGTTATACCTATGGCTAGGGTCGACTCCTTTGGCTCGGGAGGTGTGTACGGGACACGGAAAGTGATTCGAAAGGTTGTTTCGAAGTTGAAAGGGGGCGTATTTGATCGAAATACGAAGGTTTCACGCGAATCGAGACAGAACGGGAGCTCGGGAGGGGTGAAAACCAGTTTGGACCGTGGGGGTGGTGAAATTTTGGGGTAAAAATTCTGTCCATTTGGCTTTGACAGCCATTTCTATTTATAGGTGAAATTTGCAGTAGGAGTCCGGACGGACTTGGCCTGAATCCAGGGGGTTTTGTGGTATTTTGAGAATTTGAAGGACTTGCCGGCAATTTCGGAAAATGTGCACGTGAGTCCGGCCGGACTTGGCTTGCAAACCAGGGCATTTTGGTCTTTTCCCTTTGAAATTGATTGAAGGGTGACTAGAGGGAGGTGGCATGGCTGCCACGTGCCCCTCTGAGTCACCAGCTTTCATGGGAATTTGTTCCCGATCCCGCTTTGTCCGTTTTTAAAATAACGGTCAGAAATGTCAGAAACGCCCGGAAAGTGCCGGAAAATGCGTTTCGGGGAAAGCCGTGCTTTACGTGTGATGACACGTGTTAAGTACGGTTCGACGTCGAGATGCACGGGGGCAATCCCGACATCTCGTTGGCACGCAACAACGGGGAGTTTAACGAGTTTCGGTTAACCTGGAGCGGGCCGGCTAACGGATTTTGGTTAACTTTCGGACGGATTTGGACGATCCGGATTTGGGTACTTCTGAGTTAGCCCCTCGGCGACGTCTCCTCCGAAGGAGGTGGGGTCGTTGAAAAAGATAAGGATCCAAATCGGGATGCCTTACTTTGAAGGAGACACTGGGCGGTCACCGCTGGACCCTTAGCGAAAAGGATTCCTACGTATCCCGCGGGAATCAAGCCGATCGTAGTTCGAAAAGGGGCAAGGGCCGCGCATGGGGACCTTGACTGAGCGAGACTATTAGGAGGCGTCTAAACTTTGGATGAGACCATTCACGAGGTGCACCGTACCCGAATGGAGACTGTTAGGAGCGTCTCGAACACAGGACTTCAAACCTTCGAGGGCGTGTGGCGCCTCAAACCGGAGTTGCGATGCGCGGGGCGTTCGTGCCTTGGGTGCTTGGGCTTATTGCTTTGTTGCCGGTTTTATCCTGCGGGGATGAGCGATCGGGCTTACGGCGGCGGGGAGATGAATGTTCACTTGCTGAAGTGAAAAGGTGTTCGGGCTTACGAGGATGGCCGAAGAGGGATTGTTGCAAGGCGTTCGTGCCTTGGGGTTCGGGCTTATTGTTGTTGCCGGGAAGACGAACAGCGAAGGTCTCGATAGGAGAGTGGAGGTCGGACCGCGAAGGTCGGGATTGATCGTTTGAGATCGGACCGTGAAAGGTCGAGATGGGAGATTGAAATCGGACCGTGAAAGGTCGCGATTGAGAATTGAAATCGGACCGTGAAAGGTCGCGATTGAGACTTGGAATCGGACCGTGAAAGGTCGCGATTAGGGATTTGGAATCGGACCGTGAAAGGTCGCGATTGAGAATTGGAATCGGACCGTGAAAGGTCGCGATTGAGGATTGAAATCGGACCGTGAAAGGTCGCGATTGAGACTTGGAATCGGACCGTGAAAGGTCGCGGTTAAGACTTGAAATCGGACCGTGAAAGGTCGCGATTGAGACTTGGAATCGGACCGTGAAAGGTCGCGATTAAGACTTGGAATCGGACCGTGAAAGGTCGCGATTGAGAATTGGAATCGGACCGTGAAAGGTCGCGATTAGGGACTTGGAATCGGACCGTGAAAGGTCGCGGTTAGGGATTTGGAATCGGACCGTGAAAGGTCGCGATTGAGACTTGAAATCGGACCGTGAAAGGTCGCGGTTGAGACTTGGAATCGGACCGTGAAAGGTCGCGATTGAGACTTGAAATCGGACCGTGAAAGGTCGCGATTAAGACTTGGAATCGGACCGTGAAAGGTCGCGATTGAGACTTGAAATCGGACCGTGAAAGGTCGCGATTTAGGACTTGGAATCGGACCGTGAAAGGTCGCGATTGAGAATTGGAATCGGACCGTGAAAGGTCGCGATTGAGAGACTGGAAATCGGACCGTGAAAGGTCGCGATTGAGATTGAATCGGACCGTGAAAGGTCGCGATTGAGACTTGAAATCGGACCGTGAAAGGTCGCGATTGAGAGTTGGAATCGGACCGTGAAGGTCGCGATTGAGATTGAAATCGACCGTGAAAGGTCGCGATTGAGACTTTGGAATCGGGACCGTGAAAGGTCGCGGATTGAGACTTTGAAATCGGACCGTGAAAGGTCGCGGATTGGGACTTGAAATCGGATCGTGAAGGTCGCGATTAAGGATTTGAATCGGACCGTGAAAGGTCGCGATTGGAGACTTGGGGCAGAATCGGACCGTGAAAGGTCGCGGATTGGAGACTTTGAAATCAGACCGTGAAAGGTCGCGATTGAGACTTTGAATCGGACCGTGAAAGGTCGCGATTAGGGATTTGGAATCGGACCGTGAAAGGTCGCGATTGAGAATTGAAATCGGACCGTGAAAGGTCGCGATTGAGGATTGAAATCGGACCGTGAAAGGTCGCGATTGAGAATTGAAATCGGACCGTGAAAGGTCGCTATTAAGGATTTGAATCGGACCGTGAAAGGTCGCGATTGAGACTTGGAATCGGATCGTGAAAGGTCGCGATTGAGACTTGGAATCGGACCGTGAAAGGTCGCGATTGAGACTTTGAAATCGGACCGTGAAAGGTCGCGATTGAGACTTGGAATCGGACCGTGAAAGGTCGCGATTGAGGATTGAAATCGGACCGTGAAAGGTCGCGATTGAGACTTTAATGGTGAGGACCATTATTAAATTTTAACGTCGGGAGACGGAATAGTAAATTGGAATGTCCGGAGACATGGTTCAACGTTGGAATGTCAAATGTCAACTGGACTGAATTTAACGTCAGGAGACGAGCGTTAGTGAGAACTAACTTTGATTTATCCTCGGGGGATAGGGTGTTAGAAATGTCTAACTGGGGGAAATTTTACACTTTTGGGGGCCAAAAGTGGTAAAATTGGAATTGCCAAAAGCTGAGGGGCAAAAGGGGCAAAAAATTTCCTGGTGCAGTAAGAGTTCGGTCGGACTTTTACTGAATTTCCAGAATCCTTTTTAATGCCGAGGCTGGGGAAGGAAGAAGCCATTTTTTCCATTGTTGCTGGCGAGAGAGAGAGAGAGGAGAGAAAATTTTCCACCCCAAATTGCAAGGTTTGCTCGAATTTGTGAGGGAAATTCGCTATGGAGGGTGAATGAGGACCCATGGCTCGCCACGGAAGGACCGATGACGAAAGAACTCGATTGGTTCGGACCATTCGAACCACCACTTTTCCATTGAATCCGGCGGAGTTTTATCCGGCGAGGGACCGCCACAACTCCAAGGGAGGGATCGAAAGACAAGTAAGCTTCCTACAAATTCCATTAATTTTAAGAATATGCATTCTTTAAATGTTAGAAATTTGTTAGGAATGAACTTAGGGATTTTGGTGCCCGAATTGGGGCTTTTGACTTTGCTATGAATCGTTGTCGAAATTGACTAGGGTGTAGTTCAATTGACATCATGGGTGGATGACATAAAAATTTTGGTTGCAAAATTCCATGTCTAGATGCATTTTCCAAAATTAAAGTAGCTTTAATTCGGGACGGAGCGAAATTTTCGAAAAATTTGAAAGAATTTGAAAGTTCCAGATTCGACGGAGTTTTCGAAAGATTTTGAATGTTCCGGATTCGACGGAGTTTTCGAAATGTTTTGAAAGTTCCGGATTCGACGGAGTTTTCGAAATGTTTTGAAAGTTCCGGATTCGACGGAGTTTTCGAAATGTTTTGAAAGTTCCGGATTCGAAAGAGTTTTTTTGAAAGTTCCGGACTCGACGGAGTTTTCGAAATGATTTGAATATACGTAGGAAACGAATGAGAACGTATCCGCATTGCATCCTTTTGACATGCGTTGTTGCACTTACGGTGACGTTGCTACATGTCTTGTTTGTATGCAGGGACGGGGACGGTTAGTACTCATAACCGGAAGAGTCGGGGTGCCTTTGAGGCGGTGCGAGGCATTGTGGGGCATTATCCCGGGACGTAGCTCGAGAGGAGAGAGGAGTCCACGACGGCTAGTGATTGACTCCGGGTTGGTGGGTTTGATCAGTTTTGCTAGGCTGCGGCAGCAGTGATACGCCGAGGGCGGGTCCATGTATGTCGCGCTAAGCGAGTGCGGTGGGATACGACCACTTTCCACTTCGAGATGGGGAGGCGACGGTGACTCCCACGGATTTTCTTGCTATCGGCTGGGTTGCCGACTTATGGCAACACGGCGGGTGTGGGTTGGCGGTTACACCCGGAGCGGTTATGCAGGCTGCTTTGGGTTTTGATATTACCGATGCCAGGGCTTAGGCATTCGGTACGAGCCGATGGAGAATCATTTGAGGAAGGTGTTGCCGATTACACATTTGGGTCCTTGAGGATGACCGCGGAGCGTCTGGCTCGAGGTTCCTTTGGTTTTGCGGCGCTCGGCGACTTTGTTCCCGACTTCGACACGTCTTGTCACTTCCCTGTTGCTCGGGTGTTGGTAGACTTGGATGCGCGTGAGGGGTTCGCGTGGGGGGAGGCTGGGTGGCCGAGCTCTACCATTCCACAGACAGGGTTCTCGCGGGGAGAGGAGCACTCATTTAGGCACTTCACGCCTGTCTTGGATGTAAGTTTACGTGCTTTTTCTCTTCCTTGCCTCTTTTATGTACTCGTATGTATACGCTTTGTAGGCGACATAACTTTCCATTCTCTTGGCGGAGTGCGGTGCTACGAGGTGTTCGGTCCGCAGGCTTGGGACATCAAGGAGCCGTGCACCGTCCTGTTCCCTGCCATCTTTGGTTTGGCGAAGAAGGCGAAGAGGGCGGTCTCTTCGAGAGTTGGCACTCGAGTGTCATACGAGAGATATCTCTGGCGAACACGGAGTTCTACGAGAGGATCCAGTGACTGGTGGAGCAGGTTTGATCATGTCGCGGTGCAGACAGCCAGCGAGACTACACGGCGGAAGCTCCTGGTGGGACTTCACTTGTGACGCCATGTATTTGGGGGAGAGGGTGACCCGTCGGCATAGGCGGGGGTCTCTTCCTTTGGTGCCGGTGGATCCTCCTTTGTACATGCGGCATCCCAGGGAGATGCCGATTGATGGTACGGAGGGGTACTGGGCGTATACTTCTACGGAGTACACTCATAGCGGGGGCCGCCTATGATGTTTTCTTGAGGATGAGGTGAGGAGCCCGCAGTGCAACATAGAGAGGCGAGGTCCCGGAGGTCCTCGAGATTTTCCGGTCTCGCGAGCTAGGCTAGCGTACGAGGCTGGACGGTTCGCGTAGCGGCTTGTGATCTGCTTCGGTGGCGGCGAGACCGCGTACAGGCGGACCCCAGATGCTTCGGTGAGCACCTTTTTGATTTTCTGCATTTGAGGTAGCATTACACGCATGTTGCATACATTCTGCTTGCTTTCTAATGACTTTCTGGATTCGCGGGTATCGGCCGTTCGTACAATGAAGCCATGAGTGGTGGATGGGTGGTCCGCCTGCGCTAGGAGGCTCGTGGAGTTCATGCGGTGCGGTTCCGGAGGAGCGTGGACGTCCGTGATCGATCGGGGCCGTCTAGGTCGAGAAGATTCGCGCTGCTCCCACATACGTGGGGAGGACTTTACACAGGGGTTTGGCCGGTTCGCGGGCGGAACTAGCTGGATTTGGAGCTCCTTCTTACGCGCACTCGGGCGCGAGAGAGAGTCCTCGAGTTCGCGTACTCCGAGGAGGCCCTTTGCCTATTCCCGAGCTGGGAGGAGTTCGGCGAGTTCTGTTCTGCGACGGATCCGGCGGCGGCGAGCAAGACGTCGAGTGTACGGATGACGAGCAGGACTCGTAGTAGTCCCCTTTCTTTGCTTTCTTTCTTTCTTTCTGCTTTGTTTAGACAAAATGCATGTATTTGTCGGGAACAAATTTTGATTTGAAGCTGTATTTGCAAAAAGGCGCCCGTGCCTGGGCGGGACAGTACTTCGCATATTTATTCTGTGATCACCTTACCGTTATTTTCGGCAAATAAGCAAATAGGTTAATCAAAAATAAATAAAAAAGAGAAATGCATTAAAAATTGAACGGGTCAAAAATTAAGCATGTATGCACTAATTTTTAATTATTTGCTTGTTGCACGAGCCGGGGGCGGAAGGGATATTGACATTGGTTGAATGAAATCGGGCGAGGCACGCGAGATTTCATAGGAGTGAACAGTGAGGCATGGTTTGGAAATGTTTCAATTTTAAGGGCAGCTGCGTTAGAGTTGACCAAGTCAGCAGAGGAGTCCCAGAACTAAGCGGTAAATTTCAGATTCTTTAAATTGCGGTTTCAGCTTTGCAATTGGTGAGAGAAAGCTGCCGCATTGCTTTGTTAAATGCATCTGGGTGAATTCTTTTCCATTTCTTAAGGTTTTCTTCACCTTCGACATGGCTCCCTTTCCCAAGTTATCGTCTCGGATGCAAGAAGCGATATTTGGACAACTTTCGGTCGTGGGTACGGAACCACACGAGGCGGAACAAGAGGTTTTCGAAGGCTATTACGGGATTAAATCTGTTTGGGCTTTGAAGGAGCTCATGCCCGGATTGGGATCTTTTGAGAGCCGCGTCTCGGATTACAGGATGTACGGAGGAATGTGTACAGCTTTTCGTACAACGAAATCACTCCTACGTTTGAAGATTTCCGGGCCATTGCAGGAGGACTGAGGACGGAGCAGCTAGTTCTTACGTATCTTTGGTGGCATGGCCCTTTGTTGAGAAGCTAGTGTCTTTGTTGGGTATCTCATTTGGAGAAGCATACGGGATGCTTGATCTGAAGGATACGATTACGTTGACATTTTGGGGCGCCCGAAAGATTTGCGGGAGGCGAGGAGCGTCTTTCCGTGGGACGCATTTGCTTTGTGCGCGGTGCTACTTTGTTCACATTCACGTATGCAGGTGTGTGCCATCACGGTGTCTTGGACCTGGTGAGCAGGTGCGAGTGGGGAGACATCATGCCATTGGTCTTAGGCGAGACGTTCACAGGCATAGGCCGGATGGCGACCGTAGCCGATACATGTGGGGAGGGAGTCCCGCTATGCGACCATCAGTGGTTGAGGAGAGAGGCTGCGAGATGATGCACGAGGTGCCAATGTCTTGTGACGCTTGGTCTTTCTCGCGGCGTCCTACGGTGATAGGGGCAATCGAGGCTGAGTGGAGCTTCGGATGGCCAGGAACTTTGCACGCATCACTTTGCGATGGTGGGTTCCCATTGGAGATTCTGAGACTTGTAGGACCGCTCAGGAGGGTGCATTGATTGTCGAGTGCCGGGGCGTCTCGAGGACGTCTTTCTATATTCCATCATTGGTTACGCGGCGTGCAGTGGGCAGGTGCCACTTGGCCCGATACGAGTTATGTTGCTACCTTTGAGGTGGGATCTTTGCGGATGGAGATCCTTCGACGCTATTGCGATCACCGGTGGTGGCAATACACGTCCTTTCTGCCCGAGGTTCTCTTTCACCGGAGAGAGGGCCTTTGCCGATATCGGGCTGAGTACGAAGAGTGTATGGGGGAGACACGGATGGCTATCTTGTGGAGACGGAGTGAGGTACATGGAGTGCGATCACACAGACTGGCTCGACCTTGAGAGGACAGAAGCGAGGGCTAACCACAGGAACCGTGCGGCGATGCCATGGCTGATTATGTGGCAAGTGCGATCGGGAGACCAATCAAAGCACTACGATGATGGCTCGAAGCGGCGGCTCGAGACGAGCTAGAGAAAGGATCAAGAGCTGCGTTGAGCAGGCTCGCGAGGCTTGACGGAGGCGTTTCTGGGAAAGAGAGTCCACAGAGCCGGAGTAGAAGGCCCTATCGGAATATTTCCCTGCGAAGGTGAAGGGAACACTCGCTGGGAAAAGGGAAAGTGGAAGAAGGATAGAAACGAAGGACCCTATAAATGTACGGGAAACTAGGCTTGACCTTGGCACTGTCAGTATCCATCCAAGGCTGTCATTGCGAGACACATTAATTGATTAATGTTTTATTGTAGTTTTGCTAGCGTGTAGCGAGTCAAGAGTTGAATCCGTGCTTGAACTCATCAAAGAATGTTTTAACTTCATTATGAATTTGTAGAGTTAAAAATGAAAAGAGTTTTTCGAAACCACGAATGCAATTGATGCTTATTTGTATTTTGCTGTTTTTTGGAGACCGAACCAAAGATGAGTACCTCTACGGTTCCCCTTTTACAATTGGACTAAGGGGCTCGGGTCACCGTAGTTCGACACTTTAGAGTGAATTCTGAGAAAAACAAAGACAAAAGAAGTGCGACCACATGTTTTTTATCTTGGATCATTAGCGGGAATGTATCCAGGTTAGGTATGTACTCTTTTAGCACTTTAATTCTTGCGGAAGGGACTCGGTGTATGGGGAAGGAGAGTTGACTCGTGCTCTTCCCTCAACGGAAGTATCTGCGGAGCTTGCTTCCGTTCACGGGGGTTAACGAAAGGGTTTCCGTCCAAATCTCGCTAAACTTCCATGGCTCATCAGGAGGAAGATTCTTCTTGTACCACGAGACGGTCCTATCCGGTAGGCTCCCACTTTTCGAGGGGATTGAGTAGTGCAGTAGAGGCTTTTCCTTGCTAGCACCAGAGTCGCGCTTCTCCGATGTCTCGGATGCTTGACTTTGCTTGTCGGAATGCTCGTGCCATTCTCACGCTTTGGTAGTGGCTCGAGTGTGTTCCATGGCTTTCAATGCTGCGCTCGTCGAGTAAGAGCAAGTTCGTCGTGACGGCTCTGTAGCCATTCGACTTCATTGATCCCTGTTTTCCAAGAGGACTCGGAGGGATGGAATTTCCAATTCACACGGGTAACATCGCTTCACATTCCGTAGGTAAGTGCGAATCGGAGTCTCCACTGTGGCGGGTTACGGCCCGATTGTTCGGTATCCCCGGAGGAGCTAGATGTAGCTTCTTTTTCGAGGCCGATCCCGGACCTCTCGCGAGTGGTCATCTTTCGATTATCACTTGGCGAGAGTCTTTGTTGGTGCCTCTCTCTTTCGCACCATTGGTTTACAAGTGAGTCAGCGTAAGGAGAAGACTTGTGACATGTGACTACGAATTCGGTCGGTAGTTAGTCACAATCTCCTTCGAAGTGGAGTCCCATTGTCGTGAGATGATCTCGCTTGGGCACTCCGTAGCTCCAAGCACATGATGTTACTCTCGGATGAACTTCGGCCACCTTCTTAGAATTCAGTACCTTGTAACGATCTGGCTTCTACCCATTTGGTGAAGTAGTCGGCTGCGACTAAAATGAACTCGTGACCACGTCAAGCTCCCTGGAGGGAGTGATTCTTTGCCCAGATGACGTCTGATTCCCCATGTGGCGAAAGGCCGTGGCGTAGTCAAATCTGCGATAGCAGATTCGTGAGGAGGGATGTGATTGAGGTTGGAGAGAGCTTAGATTGACATTTGTCGCAGCTCTACGGACGGATTTAACTGGATACGATGCCTGTTTCCATTGAGTATCCAATAGTATCCCATACCGGAGAATGATTCAACGTGTCCAATGCTCGGGCGCGGCTTCATGTGCGGGACCAAGCCAGTTCCAGTTGTGAACTTCGTTCATTAGCTTCGCTGGCTTTTTCTTTTGTTTACACAAGGAAGGAAGCTGGCCCTTGGTGGCGCTTCTTGTACAAACATGCACCCCCGAGAATGACGAAATGGGATGCCGGGCGTTTTAATGCCATCATGTTTTTTCGGGCTTTGATCCGCTTCTTTGTATTTTCCATCTTCACTTGTGAAGGAAGCTTACCTCCGCTTTGGGAAGTGCTTGAGTAAATTTGATTGTACCGGGGTTCGTCGATCGTTTCTTTTTCTTTTCGATCTCACGTGCCAATGAGGGCGGGTGTTTCCTGTCTCCGCGCTCTATTACGAGGGGTTTACTTGCTTTCCTTCGGGAATTTCGACAAGGAGGCGAGGTTGCGGGCGTCTGCCAAGAAGCGGTTTCTGTCTCTTGGCAAATAGTGAAAAGAGATGTCCTTGAATCGAGCAATGAGTTCCTCACATGTATCTGCGATGGTACTTGAAGAGCCCGAGAATCTACCGTTCTTCCATTTGTTGGATACTTGATTGATGATCAATGCCGAGAGTCTCCATGCCTACATCCTAGGGCTTCTAAGATGTTGCGCTCGAGGGGCGGCTTCCCAGGCTTCTTTGCACAGGAGCTTCATATTCTGTTGCACTTGCTTGGTTGCTTCAAAAATTCGCCTTGATGGCTATGGGAGTATGCTCGTCCTTAGGATCGACAAGGAGCATTCCAATGCCATTCTCCCTTCTTGTTGCTGCTGCCCCCGTCGAAGAAAGAGTTGCCGCGCGGTTTGCGGCTGTCAAGTGAAAAGATTCCGTCGTCAGGAAATTGCGGATCGGGACCCTTGAGTTCACCTTTGCTCGGGAAGTCGGCAAGGCGGATGCTGCCATTACTACGCCCTTTCGTTGGATTTTCTTCCGAATTCATGTACTTGATGTCAAACTCGGCCGGGAAGAATGACCACTTGGCTAGCCGCATTGACGGGACTGTGGATGGCTTGTCAAAGAGATATCGGACTGGGGTCCAATTTGGAGACCAGGAGCATGCGAATGCGACCGCATGTAAGTGTTTCAGGTTTCCCTACTACCCATACCAAGCGCGGTACAAGTTTTCTACGATGCTTTGAGTAGACTCGAAGTTCACTTCCCTTGAAGCTTCCTATTTTTACTGGGGTAGATTGCATGCTCAATCTTGGAATCTTTCTCGTTCTTGTGCCAAAGACATTGCTTCCGATTGACGTAATGCATTGCCGTCGAGATACGGGAGTAGTGGCTTGTCTTCATGTGGCGGGCACGTAATCGGTGGGGATTAACCAAGTAGGTCTTGATCTTTTTCGAAAGGCTGTTTGGCACTCGGAGTCCCATTTGATGTCGGCATTCTTTTTCATCGCTTTGAACATGGGCTCGCGAGAAGATGTCAAGCTGTTGATGAAGCGGCCTGATGTCTTGAAGTCTTCCTATGAAGCTCTTTACTTCGTCAAGGTTTGAGGCGGCTTCATGTCGATGATGGCCTTGATTTTTCTCGGGATCGGCCTTCGATACCTCTTTATGTAACCATGTACCCCAAGTACCTTGCCGCGCTTGACGCCGAAGGTGCACTTTGCCGGTTTAGCCTCACGGAGTGCTTTCGAGTCTCGGTCAGAACATCCTCGCATCCGTCATGTGCCGCATGTCCCATCCCTTGGAGTGGATGATCATGTCTGCCGACATATACTTCGATTTCTTTGTGAATTACACACATGTCATGGAAGAGGGCTTACGCAACCCGCCGGTAAGTAGCCCTACTGTTTCTTCTCAGACCTAACTGGCATTTAATTTGCAAATGCATGTCCCCACTGAGCGCGGCGCAGGCTCAATGGCCCGATCCTCCCCACATCTTGATCTGGTCAGATCTAGCGAACCCGTCCACGAAGGACTTTACTTTAAAATTTGTCGTGGTATCGACCAACATGTCGACGTTAGGTAGCGGGAAATCATCTTTGTGGTCGGCCTTGTTGAGATCCCCGAAATTCACGCAAAGATCTCACCTTTCCGTTGGCCGGGCTCACACATCACGACGCTGGAGAGCCAAGTCATACCTCAATCACTCGATGAAACCAACTCGAGCATTTTCTCAATTTCTTCTTTAACTTGCAAGGACCATTCCTGGCTTCGATCTTTACGCAGCCTTCGTTTGACATGGTGCCTGGATTCTGGATCCAGGGGAATTCTGTGGCTCCACGATTGAGGGATCGAAGTCCCGGCATGTCCCGATATGACCGTGCGAACACGCCAACATACTCCCGAGGAGGTTTATCAGGGCTTCTTTTTCTCGCATCGGCGTTAAACCGCCCACTTCGTGTCTCTTTAGGCTCTTTGCACCGACCCCAAACTACTTTCGTCATAACCTCTTTGGCAGAATAGTCCTGGGTCAGGTTGTCCTCTTCGGGTCAACCACACGCCGAGAACTTCTTTAATGTATTGTCTGTTTAATGCGGCTCGCCGCTTTATCACCTGAATTCACAACGTCTTTTAAGCTGTTTATAACTTATCGCTGTTAAAGTGGCACTTGTGAGGATACTCCGAAAGGTCGACTTTTCTATTAAACAAGAACGGGAATACATTTATCGGGTTATTAACATTATAGTCCTCAGTCAGAAGGCCGTTGGATGACTCGTAGGACTCGGACTTCCACAAGGACCGACTCAGAGGCTCGAGACCAAGCCGGAGATGTGGGTGCGGGCACCACTTATTTTCCACTCCCGCCTGCTTGCCTTCGTCCGGTGAAAGTTACCCACCTTTCATTGCCGTATCACTGACAACATAAGGGTGCTGGATCGAGAGGCTTGGCCTCACGTCCTTATCATGGCGATCATGTCATTGCCTGAGCCCCCGCGATCAAGCTGGGCAACTCCACGACTTCTTCAAATAGACTCTCGTAGAGCCGGTCCAATCGGCAGCGCCTTCTATGACTTCCGGTTCCTTCGCTTTGGACCTACTGTCTCGAATGTGGCCTTCACGGCCGATCCGAACAACTTGTTTCCTGACGCGAGAGTACCCGAGTTGCTCCTCCAAGTCTCGGGATTCCCTCAATGTGTACTAAGGCCGGAGCGCCAGCGGCGCTGGTCCAGTAGAGCCGCGAGTGTCGAGGAACGCTCCTTTACTTCCTGATTAGCTTTCAGTCCTCTCAAACGCTTGAGGTCCCGTGCTAGCTGTTCCATTCTTCCCGTAGTCTCGGGTGTCGACTATTCCCGGCTTTCTTCTCATCTTCATCGTCGACCGGCTTCTGTCCTCGCCCGCTGTTCTGCTCTCTGGCTGGGTCCCCTGCCTCCTCGCTCCCCTCGTCCCTGCTGTCTCAGCCTCCGCCGGCTTGCTCCCTTGCCGGTCCCCCCGCCCGCCGTCTCTGCTCCCTCGGGTGAAGTAATGAGCTGCAGGGGTCAAAGCCGTAAGGTCTGAGGTTTGGTGTGCTGCCTGAGGTTCCCCCTTTTCATGTCAGCCGCCATGCGGGCGAGCCTTTGTCTTCCTTCGATGTCAAAATTTCTATGTCAGTACGTAGCTGCCCCCGGACCGTGGTGTGGTCCTTGACTTCACTTTCAACTTAGTGTCTGCCTTCGTATGTTCTTTGCCGAGCCCCGGGCCCCGGGATGAAGTTCATGAGTTTCATCATCCTCATGGCGAAGTGAGGAATCTCGACGCGTGAGACAGGGAAGGTCCACGTCGCGATTCCTCTTCGAGGCTTCCAGAGCGTAATCCAAGTAATGGCATGTCGCCATTATGCTTGGGATTTCCAATACCGGAATGTCGTTACGCCGGGTCCCCTGCGGTGACACCGCCGCCGCAGAACGTGGGGTTAGCTTCGTCATTTGCAATGAATCCTGAGGCATCAAAGCATAAAGCGATGCTAACGCCATTGATTTCCGATGCGAGCCAGGACGCCCAGATGGTCAGCAAAGTGATTGGAATGTCTAACACTTGGAATTAAAGGAACACCCGCCACGAACTGCAGATGTCGATGAGTAGCAACCCCGAGAACTGTATTTCGAAGTGTAGGCCACAGCCTCGACAAGCTGACCGGCGCTTAAGAT